>CAEFZY010067293.1:0-66373 GCA_903066815.1 Brachyrhaphis roseni
GCGCTACTCAAAATATATAAGTAGAAGATATATATATATATATATATATATATATATATATATATATATTTTTTTTTTTTTTCTCCTCTTTTTTAAATCATAAACTACCTTTATGTTGCTCAAGTGCTCTTTACCTGAAAATTGTTGCTATTGTCTAAGTTTTTGAATAAAAATACACTTTTTGAGTTGGGCAAAATAATATAAGTGTGCTGAAGGCCTGCTGTATCTCAATATGTTCATAAATTATTTCTTGCGCTTGACCTAAACTTGCAAAATTTAAATATGGTCTTTGGTCGTCGTGCTCAGGTTTATACCTATTGAGCTAAATTTATACAAAAGAAAATTGATAAAAAAATTTGTTTTGAGATTTTACAGGGAAAAGACATATTTTGCGATATAGCTTACCTCAATATTAGATTATTAAACAAAAATATTAAAAAAATAAATGCTCATTAATGTTACCTAGTTGCACATTTAGTTTCTTTTAGATAATTTTACTCATCAGATGTCTCACTTAATATTATCTAAATATCATGACATGATGATCAATTAACAGAGAATCTGGGATTATACTTTTACCAAAACTGTAATGAGTTGTGGCTACTTATTTTTTTGCATCTGACGAGAAATTAAAAATAATAAAAACCCAGGTAATGTAACGTAATTTATTCCAGGACAATAGAGAAATACTTTTGCTATGTTCTTCCAAAAAGGTTTGTGTATTTGAATGATTAAGTATGGCAACCTCAAATTTTAAACAGGAACAATTTAAGCACTGCTGCCAGATTCTTAACAAGTGACTTACGGTGTGCCTATAGAGTGCCATATATGTTAGAGGATAGTTATCTCAACTGTCCTCTAATATATCTTCTTTTAATGTAAAGTACTTTAGCACAGTTATATTTGCAGTAAGAAAGAAGTTGCTTTCTTTAGCAGTTGTGACACTATCACCCTTAAGAACTTCCTTAGGCCGATCAGAAGTGGAACGAAAAGACATTTTATTGCAAACTGAGTGTTCTCGAACAAGAGAGATGGCATAGACATGCTTTATAGCCTCACCTCTCTCCTCACTGCTAAAAGTACATTTCTTAATGACCAAGAAGATAAAAAGCTACGTTGCTTCTTGGTCACATTTTAGGCAAAAATAAGGGAATCCTAGTTCTGAGAAAAGATGAGTCTCTACATGGTATCATTTATCATTGCTGTTTTGACTTCTTTTCTTTTTTCCAATTTTTTTCTTTGCTCTCAACATCTCCAGTGTTTATTGGAAGAAAACAAAGGCTTGCCAAAAGCAGTGAGAGCCCTCAGAGGGATATCATGGAGACTTTTTGGACATGCAGAGCTATTTACCACACGCACCCTCAAGAAACCAGGGTACTCTGTTTGTCTCATAAATAAAATATAGAACTTTATTAGTGAAGAGCACTGCCTCAAAAGCCCAGACACTACACCAAGAAGACATGAGGGATAGCCCAGTTAAAAGGGGGCGATAAATAAAGGGGTGGGGGGCATGCAGTTAGCTAATTTAAAGACATTTGAGTCAAGAGTATTTGAAATGCCCAAATGTGGAGGCTTGTCAAATGTGAAGACTGATGTTTAATCAAAGGCATGCCAAATATTGGCCCTTAGCTCCAGACTTGAAAAGATTTTGAATCATTTATGGCTGGTTGTTTAGAAATAGAAAAAGCATGTCTGTAAAGACATCAAAGTTACAGTGAATTGCTATTGCACCTTTCTACTCTTCATTTATTAAAGTAGGGTTGGCCTCAAATTTCTTTAAGAACAAAACAAGTAAATTTATTGATAAACTGCCTGATACGGCTTAAAAATTCTAGTAAGATGATAAACATATGGAAACGAGTTGGAAAAGACAGTTTTACTTTTGACCCAAGGTCTTTTTCAAAAGGCACAATACCGATTAAAAGAAAATGTGCAATTCAGTGGAGATTCAGTTCAATTATTAAAATAAATTGCAATTAAAACTGTATTTGGTAATTGCGCTGATAAATAAATTTTCATTCTTTTGTAAGCGCATTGTTTCAGATGCAATTAAAACTTAGTAAATGTACAGCAGAGGCATTTTAATGCCTAGAAAAGTCCATGGTCTTAAATGCATCTTTATTTTAGCCTTTATAGCTGCACTACAAAAGGTTTTAAAATGTTTTTATATTTTTTCTTCTTCATGCAGAAGGGACAGCAAGGCTAGTTATTTACCTCCAGCAGCTACTAGCAGCCTAGTTCACCTTATTAAATAAGATAACTTCCAGCCTGATGTATACAACCTTGAAAATAACCAGGATTATTATTTTTTTTTTTTTTGGGGGGGGGTTACCTTTGAGGTTTTTTTATATTTGCGAGGATAGTTAAATTATAAATACAAGACTTTACCCCTGAAAATAATTTCACAAATGTCTTCTTTATTCCTCATGAACATTAAGACAGCAGATAAGACACAGGCCTAACCCTAAGCTATTCTAATTCCATACATATATAATATAGATAACTAACATGCAGAAACAAAGAGGGAGGCACAACAAATCTCATCCACTTTAAAACCTGTCTGGTAAGAGATCGAGGGAACTTCTTAGGTGAGCATCTTGTTGGTTAGTGGTCTGTAATCATCCTCCAAAATGAAAACACCTCATTAGGAATTGATTTCAGTCCTGTTTAGATAAGCAGAGAGGGTCAGGTTTCGGGCCCCCGGGGGCTCCAACCCAGCCTAAAGTTCACACCATGCCAGGTAGAGAGCAACACTGCAGGCTGTCAACTTTATTAGGCTGAAGATAATCTGATTAGGCATTGTCAATCAAAGGTCTCAGTGATTCAGCCATGATCCTGGGGATTTTTCTTTCTGTCTCTCCCCTTTTCCTTTCTCTCTATTCTCAGAAACCCTCTTTCTTTTTTTGTGATGAATCATTGAAGCAACCTAAACCGTGACAGCCATCGCTGGGCTCAGCTAAGCAGCCCTGCAGTCGTCACCAAGACAGACACACGAGGACCCTGTGATGATGTGATAACTTTATTAAAGGGTACATCAATTTGTTTTAGAGGAGTTTGATTTTCAGCTGCCGCGGTATTAAAAGACGAAAGGGGAGGGCAAACATGGCGGCTTCATCAACAGGGTTTTAACGACAGTGCGAGGGGTGCCAGGGCAGAAAGAAATAAACAGACAAATGGGCGAGTGACGAAAAATAAATAAATATGTTTTTTTGGGAAACTTGAAAAAAATATATCCTCATGACTCCTGTTTGAAGCAGAGAGTGGCTTTGAGTCTTGCTGGGAGTCCATGGGTGCTGGAGTGGCCCAGTAACACAGAGCACGTTTGTCCCGACTCTCTATCTCTCCCCCTCCATCTTCTTTCTTTTTCTCTCCCGCTTGCTTTCTTTCTCCTTGTTCGCTCTAAAGATCAGACTTGGTGTTTCTTTTTTGTGCCGGGCCACCAAAGTCGTGCTTACTACTCAAAAACTGCTGCCAGATTCTTAACAAGTGACATAATACATTGCATTTGTAGACCTTATGTTGTATTTTAACCACAAGCCTTTATTGTCTCTAAAGAGAATTTAATTCACTCTATACTTTTTAAAATATTTTCATCCAATTTAGCAGTATTTTTTTGTTTTTCTTAAATAAAATCCTACATGCATCTCTAAATGTTTACGTGAATAAAAGTAATTTAAAAAAAAAATTTTCAACTCTTGAAAAGATCAATTTATAAGTTACATGATTTATTTAAAGCTTTTTTCTTCTCTCACGTAATGAATATATAAAAATCTGAAGTATGCATTCACACACACATATATATGTAAACTATGTAAATGTGACTGAATATTGTTTCTGAGCTTTGTTTTTAGTTCATTCTCTTTGCTCTAGAATGTAGCTTGAATATTTTAAACACTTCCTTTCATTTTCTATTTTAAAAGACGCTTGCTAAAGTGGTTTTCCTTGAGGTACAGCATAATCAATCCAGTTTTTGTAGGCTGAAACAATTGGTGTGTAGTGTTGGGTTGAAAAAGAATATAAGTCATTTGATATATGTCTTATTAATGGAGGCAAGAGCTGGCACTTAAATATTTCACAGCTTGAGTTTTCAGCCAAGAGATTTTTTTTTTTATATGTGGAATATTTTTATGTGGCTTTCTAAAAGCTAAACAATTGCTAAAAAAATAACAGATAACTATATATATATATATATATATAAATTTTTTCTTGCGTACAACATCTCGCTCTCAGCAAATCTAGCCGTGGGTGAGCTGTTTATCGGTAAACCCCCGGTGGATGAAAGGGGTAGCAATAATGATTTTTTTTCTCTCCTAATCGGACCTTGTCAGCAAGGCGTCTTATCGTGGAGAGGAAAATGACACCGATCCTATCGAAGAGCCTGGAGTCCGAGTTGGCGGCGTGCGTTCCCCCCACCCACCCAACCCCCCCTCCCAATCATAGTCAGCCATGGCCTAGCCATATCTAGCGCCGCCACAAACGGCGAACGTCGCTTTTTTCATGTGGACTTCAAAAACGTTGCGAGTCATTAAAATTGCACCCACGTTCGGCGGCGGGGATCAGCCGCTCCGGAGCGAAAATGGGTTGTGGGAAGAGGAGACTCGGTAAATGTGTTAATTCCGTCCTCACATGTTTACGGCTTAATTTTAATCTGTTTGAGGGGGGAGGAGGTGTCGGGGGGGCGATTGGAAAAGGAAGGGGGAGGTAACGAGAAAACCTCGCACTGCAATAAATCGCCATTATCTTTGACACCCTAGGACTCAGCTGTTCCAGGGATTTAGGGGTCCACTGGCAACAGTGTCTATCATAGGGCATGAAAACACTGTTTACGCTTGAACTGCGGTAGCTAAGGTGCAATCTCTAGTTTCAGACTAGCTAGACAAAAGGCCTGACGTGGACAATGGCGGGTTAGCATAGGGACCCTCAATGGAAGAGCTGAACCAACAAACTCAAGTGTGTGTTTGTGACTGTGAGCCAGTTTCTTGTATATCTTTGGGGGAAGTCTGTGTTTTTTCAAGATGTAGTTGCAAACTCATAAACGCAAACCTTCTTTAAATCTTGATTCCTCAGTAACGCTTCAATCCACCTGCTGCTAAACTACCACTGCTTCCCTCTTTGTGTTCCTCAATTAGGTCCTCCCAAAGTGTTATGGATAGCTGTAATAAAATTATGAGAAAATTTAATAATTAGACCTTTAGTCAGTTATTAGTTTCAACAAGCCTCTCAGCATAATGAGACTCTTGGAGGTAATGATCTGACTAGTCAGCTCATCTAAGCTTCACTGCTTAGTAAAACATGAGGCAATATTGTTACCACAAATTTTAGTCTTTTATGAATAAACATTGTAACAGGAATGGTTTTGAGTAACCATGAAAAAGTGAAGACGCCTGTAAAAATGGCAAGTTTATGT
This sequence comes from Brachyrhaphis roseni, assembly GCA_903066815.1. Taxonomy (NCBI): domain Eukaryota; kingdom Metazoa; phylum Chordata; class Actinopteri; order Cyprinodontiformes; family Poeciliidae; genus Brachyrhaphis; species Brachyrhaphis roseni. Next base: position 5,408 of record CAEFZY010067293.1, read on the forward strand.
GGTGTAAAAAAATGAGTGCACGGTAAATTAGTTTTAAACTTCATCTTTCAGTGTGACCTAAATCCTGTACAGTTCAGCTGTCAGAGAGAAAAATGTAAAAAAAGAAAATGAAACCTGCAATAACCTGGTTGTGTAAGAGTGAACACCCTTGAATTAATTCCAGTTTTTATTCTTGATGATTTCCCTGCTTTACCTTGGCAAAGTGCTCCAAATGTGTCAGATTGTGAAGGCATTTCTCATCCACAGCCCTCTTCAGGGGAACCCTCAGGTTTTCTTTCAGATTCAGGTCTGGATTCCGACTAGGCCACTATACAGTTTTTCTTTTTCTTATGTGAAACGATTTTGTTGTTGATTTGGATGTGTACTGCAACTCACTGTGGTACCACTAAATACAATCTTTCCTCATGTTCTGACTTTGAGCAGACACCCTAAGGTTTGAAACGGCACAGAACTTAATCAGCTTACAAATACATTTTGAAAAAACAGAGTTTTATTTTAAGCAAAGTTACCCCAGAGCATGATGCTACCATCACCTTGTTTGACTATGGTTATGGGGTTCTTTTGGTATTCCTTTTTTTAAATTTCAAGCACCCTTTTTGGAATTGTGGCCGAGACGTTTGAGTTTGGTTTAATTTAACTGTAACACATTCTCACATAAGGTTTCAGAAGATTTTAGCCAGGTGCAGATGTTTGTCACTTTTTATTCTCCAATAATTGACCTCTTTGTGCCTTAAGAAGTAATAACTGGTCTATATTTTTTGTATCATTCCCCTAAATTTAAACACTGAAATCCTTTTCCCATTTTTTACTTTTTAACCTTTTTGCAACTGAAAGAATTTCAGGAAAGAGAACGTGGGACAGCAGTACTTCAAAGTAATTACAATTACTAATTAAGATTAGGTGTGAATTCAGTAAGAGTGAAATCTAAAAAGAAAAACAAAAATCAAAAGGCGCTGTAAAAAAGTAATCAAGGGGGTGAAGTTGTTGACACTTTTTTGTTTTTGATATTTTCCCCTTTAAAAGATTTGGATTCTCGGTGGAATTTTGGAGAATCAGCATCACATCAAATCTGAAAAATACTTGTTCCGTTACAAAAGAAAAGGAACTCTAACAGGGGTGGGTTACATTTTTTATACATTTAAACATTTAGGACGCCATTTAAAGCTTTAAGTAGAACTTTCCTTTGTGATTAATAGACAACAAAGTCTGTTTCTAATCTTAAATGTGAAAAAAAACCACAAAAAAATCAGAACAGTAAAAATGAGTAAAATTCTTTAACTACCATTGTGAACATTTGCAACAGAACAATCTGTTCAGCATCTTTTTTTAAAGTAAACCTCAAACCACACTTCCCACAATATTTCTTTTTGTTCTCTGTCATACTTTTGAACATATAACAGCTAGTTAATTCAGTTTTAGTAAATCTCTGTCTTTAAAACTCCTAAAATAAAGTTATTTTGTAATTATGTTTCCCACAAATCATTTGATATAATCCAGCCTCTATCTCTAGATACAAAGCACCCTTCAGTAGCAAGATAGTGGTTTGCTGCTATATCTTAAAAGGCACCCTAAATCATTTTTTCTTCCTATTTTTAGGTCACAGTAACAAAAAAAAGATACCCCCTGCCTTGGTGCATGCAGGAGAAAAAAGTGTAGCATTGACCTCTGTCTGACACAGAAAAAACGGAGGGAAGAGCAGGAGACGAAAAAGAGGGAGAGAGGGAAGAAAACAACAGCATGAGCGACAGAGGGGGAGAGAGAGCTAAGACAACAACTGTGAAGAGCCGCATAGGGTTAAAGAAAAACTGTTTCAGAAGGAAATGGGAGACAAAAGCAAGGACTCGCAGCCCCCCTATGGGCGCTTTAAAGAGCCGCTACATCTGAGACGCTGAAATATTAAAAGCAGAAAGGACGGACAAATAAATGAATAATACAAAAAAGAAAAAGAAACTGGAGTGGAACTGATAGACAATGGTGCCACCTTGTCGTTAGGGAATATTTATCAAGAATATTAATCTGGTGATGAAAATAACTCTGTGATTGAGAAAAGAATTGACAAGATGTTAAATAAAACAGACTTTTATCTGAAACCAGAGGCAGGAATTCAAGTGAAAGGAGAGTTACCAATAAACTCATTTTATTTTTTATTTTGTCATTTCAATAGCAATAAAAAGGTACCATTTAAACACAATTCTGCCTCACTTTAAATACATAGTCTTTTCTTCTGCAGTATCAGCATTATATTTTGAGATAAGAAATTGCTTTCAGCTATTTTATTACAGCAGTAACATTTTTATTTTACTCTTTTATTTTGTGAAAATAAAATAAAATGTATCAGTGACGTATTTTACAAAAGTAAACTTTTAGCCACTATTGACTTGTTCTGTTTGCTATTAAGTTTGTGCCATTCAATACGTAAATTAATGTATTGAATGGCACAAACTTAATTTTAGTTTCATTATTTTGCAACAGTAAAATTAGGGGTAAATGTAATTGGATTAATTTATTGCAAAAGATGAATAAATATGTCCAAACAAATTTATTAATTAAATATGGAATGTTTTCCCACACTGTTCAGAAGTACTTAAAAGTTGTTTTATTCCATTTAAAATGCCTATTTATAACCCTCAAATTTAACAAAAAAACGAAAATATTTTTTCATGAAAAAATTAACAGTCACATCCTTGAAGGCATTTTCCCTATTACTCTCCTACTAAGAATGTATAAACTTGAACAAGATAATTTGGTGCTTTTAAATATTTATGTGGAGTTTTGAGAAAAAATCTGTTTAACAATTAGAAAACCTTCCTTATTGAATTGATCGGATTTTGTTTTATAAATAACCTTTGCTCCTGTATAAATAACATATGTCATAGAGTAGTAAAAACTGTATTTATGGGATTTTTATTCTGTTAATCACATTGTTTTCACTTCTAAAGAACGTTTAGAAGTGATTGATCAAGTTTCTGATTTGTTGTGTCAATTCTCATTTCACCAGATAAAGTCTGCAAACTGTTAAGTGGCATGTTTTGCAATAAAAAAGGCTCACACTTTTAGATGTAAATAACCTATGGTGTAAATCTGGAAATCAACAACTAATCATGAATCCTGCATAAATGAATGTTGGCTGGAGCCTTGAGGCTACTATTTGATCCTGTGTTGGAAATCCATATAGAGCTAAATGTGGTCTTTAGCTCATTAAAAAAAAATCTGCATCTTCTATAGACCTTCTCAGAACATACCACCCCTGCACGATGCACAATTATGACGTCCAACCACAGTGAAGCACATTAGCCCTCTCCGTCTGTTCCTTGCCTCTCTGTTGCTCTGTGGTAACCCCTAGAAGCACACCTCCCATCCTCTGTCAAAGAAGCCTCCTCCTTGGCCGTTCTGTGCCCATCTGACGGGGCGCCGGCCCGTTTAAGACACCCGGGGAACATGAAACGGAGCCGGTCGGAGATGTCAGCTGGTCGCCCCATCTGTCAGTCAGTGGGATGGTAAAGCTGCTGTCCTGGGGGGTAACCTTAGGAGTGCTCTGTGTCCCGTTCAGGCATGTTTTCTAGGCGATTTGTGCGTGTGAGTATGGGAGTAGAAGATTCTGCTTCGCAGTTTTGAGCAAACAGGAGGATGACATGGTTTTAATTTACGTGTCCGGTGACGTGTTGACCAAAATGACCACAGTTTACATTTGTAAGATCAGAGTAAAGTAACAGTTTGTTTAAACCTTTTTAAATAAATTTTTTTAGGAACTTGTTGTATTCATCTTATATGAATCAATTTATGTGGATTTAAGTTAAGTCATCAGCAGATATAAGAGAGTTGTCAGATTTTTAAATTACCTGGATTTTGCTTTCTCTGCAAAAAAAAAATAAACCCCAACAAAAAGAAACACTTTGACTCCCTTATAAATGAACCAAAGTAGTGACTCGATGTTGAGTTGAAGCAACAATTTCTATTCATGCATTCTGACTTTTGGTAGATAGGCCGCGCCCTTGAGCTGCTTTAGGATGGAGTCGCTGCCTGTTCGCTCTCCTGTAAGACGGTCCTGAAAGAGAGCCTCTATGCATGCACAAATACACACACACACGTAGTCATGCGGATGGGCCCGTGTGAGTTTCTAAAAAGAAGGTGTTTGCACAGTCAACACAAACTTATTTATTTAGTTTGGTTCATGAGATTGTGCCTGTCCAGGTTATCTAGTTAATATCTGTCTTTTGCCTGTCTTTATCCATGGATCTTTTTGTTTTTATATGTACATGCTGCATTTACTGTACATTTAAGTTGTAACATGATCATCTAAAATCATATTTACAGCAACAAAATCTTCTTCTCTTGTCCTGTCAGTTTTTTCTTTTTTTGGTGTCTTTGCTTGTTGACCTCTGTGTTGCAAACGTCTTTTAAGTAGTCCAGACAGCCCCCATGTTCACATCAGTCGGTCTCGCCACATGACGTGTGTAGCTGTAGTCCTGAAGGGCTGATGTATGCGCAGTTATGCGGCGGCAAGTCCTCGACGAGAACTTCTATGATCTCGGGTTACTCAATCATCAATCGGGGCCAACTGCGGCGCACTGTTCTGTCGCCCATCTTTTAAAGCGCAGTTGTGAAAGACTGACTAAGACGGCCTAAGGGACACCTTCCTCGGTCTGGCACATCTCAAGTTTGATGTGCGTAGGTGCCTAGTTACAACTTACACACAGAACAAAGTTGATGCATTGATGTAGACTTTTGAAAATGTTTGACGAAGGCCATTTGATCGCGGGGATGTTCTTTTTGGTATTTTTTAAAAATCATTTTTGCAATTTTGTGAGGGGGGGGATTTGTTGAAGTAATTTATCAATTTGCTACTTGAATTCTCATCATTCTCTGCCCTTAGCTACATTACCAAGGTGCAGGAGATTAACAGAAGGCATTAAAAAACATCATCTTAAGAATGTATAAACTTTTGATTTGTATGTGGAATATCTTAAATGTCTTATTTTATTGCTCCTCTGTGATGATTCAAGTTGATAATAGAAATAATGAAATATGAATTGTTAAAATGTTTTGGCAATCATAAAAACAGCTCTCTTAGAAAGAGAAAAGATACCAAATGTTTTGCAGACAACACTTTAGAATTAAAATGTACCTCCAGAATGAGACTTACTTGAAAAATGTAGAGACTAATTAAAAAAATGTGGGCAGACAGACTTCAGTAAAACAGTTGTGCAAGAAAGTGGTATCAGCGCATCAATAAGAAATATACAATAGTTTAACTTTCTCTTCAAAGCAAGGCAAACAAATTCTCAGTGTTACCTACATTAGACTTGGATCTAAATGAGACTATCACTGTATAATAACCTTAGGTATGATTCTTTAAAACAAGTATCCATATCATGATGTAATTACTTTTAAGTATATCATCTGAAAAGTCAATTTTCCCATTGTTGCTAAGATAATACATTGATTATTATAGGTATAAATCGCTTTTAGTTGTCCCTGTTGTGAGGGAAATTTGTAGTTGCCATATTTCAGCCAGCTGACTGTCAATGCACAGCAACTAGTGAGGGAGGGACTGTCTTATGAAGAAAGGAAACTCCTCTCACTGCATCATTTTGTCTGGCATCTCATTAAACTACAGGAAGCATATCCTCAATACCAGTAGCCAGTCCATGCATACGCTGAATTTTCCAGTTTTCCAATGTGCTTTATATAAGGTGGTTTGCTGTCTTAATGAGCTATTTAGATGGCCATCTCGAATTTAAGCTTAAACAACCAACTTGGTGAATAATTGTCATTGCCTCCTGAAGGCCAGACGTGCAGAATTTATGCAAATTTAGAGCAAAGGGAAAATCTCTGCATCTGAGTGTGTCTTGGAAGACTTGCATTCCTTTCATGTGAACCACATACACACTCTAAACAACCAGAACAGATGATGGTGATGATGATTAAGATCTTACACATCTGCAGACAGTGTTTAGTGTGTATGTGTCTGAATTTTTCTTATTCCAAAGAAAAACCTTTCTGTCCCCTCAGTCTGCTGTGACAGGTTGAACCATCTCTCCTGGGGAGGATTTCACTCCCAATTTAAACGCAGCCGTCGTCAAATGACAACAATGGCTCCGGCACTCTACCTTTGGAACATGAATGCAGTTAACTTAACAAGTCTCGATATGTGAGCTTTATCTTTGATGTAATTGATTTGAGTAGTTTCAGCATCTTTCTAGCAGAAAAGTAAATTTTTTTTATTATTTATTTATTTGTTTGGTAAATCTGTCAGGATAATCCTTGGAGGAATGTACGTCATTATTTTCTCATTTTTGCAAAAATTTGTACCTTTTTCTACAATTATTTAGGGCATTGGTCAACATGAGATTGTTGTGTTATAAAAACCTTGAGCAAAGATACCACATTATTACACTTTTTTTTTTTTTACTAAAATAAAAATTTTTCTTAGCCACAATTAGCTCCTGCTACTAAAATAACACACTTTACTACAAATTACAGTTAAATACACTTATATATGTTATCCAATTATTGTCATATACATTAACTTGAGTAAAAATATAGATTAAGAATGCAATAAGTTTTTTTTTTTCAGAGCTTATAAAATTAAATTTTGCATATTTTGTTGTTTTTCTGTTTATACAGAAACACAGACCATAACAAGCAGATATTAAGTGGTTACTATAGTCAAGCTATCTGCTCAGTTCAAAAGCTGAATTCAGTTTTGAGCTTGTCGACCAACAGTGTTGCCTATTTTTAGATTTTACATTACGACTGCCTGTTATGGACTACTGGAAAAGTTTAGAGGCGAACAAATGTGTCTTTCCTGTAACCAAGGAATGAGTGTAATGGCCTTCCTTTAGCTAGCTTGTTGACAATGTGCAACAAAAAGTGCAATACTTCCTCTATCATGTTGAACTTTTAAGTCATCATGGAACATCTTATCATTTTTAAAACCTTTTTAAAACTTAATTTTATAGACATTAACACCTCAAATATATGCCTACTTTCTTCTTTAATATGTACCACAGAGCAGACCTAGACTTGTTTCTAGTTCACTTTGTGCAGGTTCACAGGAGCAGCAGTGCAGTTCTATAATCCTTCAACTCATTCATTCTTGCTACAGAGGAATCATAAAAGTCAATAGTAGGAAATGGACCAATGAACAGACCTATTGGTCATTTCACTTGCAAGTTATTTAGTTTATTTGTTTAATGTCCCTGTAATGTCTCACCATTGTAGGTAGTAATTTAGTGTGAATAGAGACAGTTTTGTACATGACTATCTATTGTTTCCTCTTTGATATTTCTCTCCAGCCTCTGCAACACATTAGGCTTGGATGTTGCATCTGTTTCACAGACATGTGGCAGTAAGCTTTCAGAAAATGAGAAAGTAACACAAAAAGAAGGAATACATTAAACAAGACTTTTCAGTCGATCAACATCAGTCACTGTAAGAGTTTTGATCAAAATACTTTTGTGGAAAATAATTAGAGGCAACCTTTAAAGATTAGCCAATGAAATTGCATCTGTTTATTGAAATGCACCAAAATGTCATTTAGTTGTTGCATGGCATATTGTTTTCTTCTACAAAACTTTGAATTTCAGTTTCATCTTAGTGAATTAGAATATCATTGGACAGGTAATTTATGTAATTAAATTAGTTGAAAATGTCAAATTCCTTTGTTATATAGTCATTACTCACATAGTAATATATATTAGTGTCTATTAATTTAGATAATTATGGCTACATCCAATAAAAACCCATAAGACCAATGAAGAAAGAATATAACCTTATGGACTACAAATTGATGGAGAAGGAATACTGACTTGAAAGTTATCCAACTGTCTGCCATTCACACTCTTCACACTAACCATATGTCATCAAAGTTTATTCCTAATGAATCTGGCTGTTCATACAGTTCTTTATGTAAGCATATAAATTGATATTAAGTGGAAGAGGAAAGACACCATTTTGTGAAAGATTTGCAAACCTTTGCTTGCATCTGGAGGCAGCGCCTTTCTAAGAGAACAGATGTATCTGAAACAACAAGTGTCCTGTTACTTGTGCTTTAAAAGTCATTACTGACCCAGAGATGTCTGAAGTGTTTTAGTTACAGAAATTTTTTTTAGAATGGCTTGTTACAAAGTGATCCAACATCTTCTGTTCCTATCAAAGTACATTTTGAATTTCATTTGGAAAACAAGTCCCCAGAGTGTGCAGGAGGAATGGAGAGGCACAGAATTGATGTTGTTGATAATTTGGGGTCGTAAGCTTTCTCCTGCTGATGAGCTTTTTGGGGGATTTATTTTCCCACAGGATTTGGCACATGCCTACAGTCCAAAAGTACCAATACCAGCTTTAGTGACCATGGTTTCCCTGTGCTTTACCAACCAGCAAACTCCCAACTTGCCTAAATTAAACCACAACAGACCCAACTATACAGACAAGCTGAAAGCTGCTTTTAAAGCAACCCAGATTCTTAAACAGATGTTCCGGAGGCTGATAGCCTCCATACCACACCACATCGACGCAGTACTTGATGCAAAACAAGCCTCAACCAAGTGTTGAGTGCAAACGCTGCACAGAGCATGGACATACCTTTCAAAAGTCCAAAATTTCTGTATTGAAACGTTTTTTTTTAATTGGTCTTATGAAATATTCACTTTTTTCAGTGAAACTGAAATTCAAAACCAGATCCTAAAAAGCAGATAAAATAACTTTTCAATGGTATAATTTACTTAGATTCATGACTATTAGTGCTGAACTGTGTTTGAGTGGGTAAATTTCTTTATACAGTTTATGCGTCTGTCTGTGAGATTAAAGCATGTGTTCAGTGCGATGGGCACGCGTCTTGAGCCACCTGGATTATTTGGGCCAAACAAGAGGACCCGGGTCTGTCTGGGCTCCCTCTTCTGTCTGCACAGGGGCCTTAAAGCCATGAACAGAAGGTGCCTCCTCACAACTCACACCTGAGCTCCTCCCAGCCTGGGACCGTCCTCTGTTTCCAGTTCTCCCTCCGTCCGTACGGCCTGTTTTCTCTTCTTTCCATCGCTCTCCTCTATATCCTCTCCACTTCTCTCCCAGGCCGTGGCCTGGCCTACTTTTACCTCTCCCACTTCAGACCCTTTGATGTTAGCCACGTTGGCCCTTTTGACAGATCAAGTGTGCTTTATAAATATCTCCCATTTGGACAATCCTCAGTCTGTTTATGAATATACATTTCACAAATACGATATGAAGTTAATGGTGTAAAAAAAAAAGCATTCCCTCTCATGTGTATTAGCTGTTCTTATCATTGTAAATGATGCTAAAGTTTGCACTTAGAGCTGCTCTTCTGTTTATGCTTTTTTTTCAAACACTGAAAGTTTCTTTGCCTTTTTTTTTAAATGTTTTTATTTCAGCAAACCTCCCGACTCAGTTCTTAGAGGAAAATGCTTTTATTCAGTGCGTAAATGCGTGTTTGCTTGTCTGTTAGCATCTTTTTCATTTAATCTTGAAGTGACAGGGTGTGAAGCTGGGTAGGCGTGTGCATCTCAGAAGTCAAAAGCTCAAACACTAACAAGACATCAAGTTGACTGTTTTCCCTTTTTTAAGTTAAATTCAACTTGCACTGTGAAGATTCATGTTCTCCTGGTCAATTCAGTGACTATAAGAATATGTTGCAACTGATATTCCCATGAATAAAAATTTATCCTGCTTCCTATGGCAAACAGAGCTATTTATTGTCTGAACGGACTCGGATGGAGAAATTTGTCACCTTTGTGTAATTACTTTTTTGTAAATAGTAATATGTGATTGATTTTAAAATGTTGGCATCTTTTGTTAAATTGTGTAAGGCGTAGATTTAATTGTAACGTTATTGGATGAGAATCTTTGTCTTTATTCCAAACTTCAGTTCAATTTAATGCTGTGTTTTAGCTTTATTACCTTTTTTAGATATTGTTTGTAAACTAGGTGCTCCTGTTCAGGGTTGCTAGATAAGTATCATCTGGTCTAATATTTCTTTAGTCACTGCCTAGTTCAGTTCAGGTGTTGTCTGGAAAGCCTGTCCTTCACAAAACCATCTGGCATGAACTTACAAAACTGAATGCATCTCTTCCATTATAGTCCAGTTTCTATTTCTTTAGTCATTGCTATCTGTGACTCCTTCAGCTCACGTGTTTCCCAGGCCTCATCATTGATATACTATGTGGATAGTGCTGTCATCACCACTATTCACTGTGGAAAAATTCTCAAGTTGATTGACTACTCTGGTTTTGGAATGCTTTCCTTTGGGAGGAGCAGCAAGCACTCTGTAAACTAATCCAAAGTGCTTTTTGTTTTGTTTTAATTCTCTTCAGCTGTTTGGTGTCTGAAATGTATGGTTTCCCGTTGCATTTTTCTCCTGCTTTCGTACCATGTTTTCTATAATTATTCAAATACTACAGGAAATTGCACACAACCAGCTGCATGTTGTCAGACATTAGACCTAGCGCCATAACAGCATGTGGGTCTGCGTTTACAGATAGGTGTGTTTTCCCTATCAGAATAATAGTGTGGAAGATTATTCTTCAAGATGTCTGAGACTGTAATTAGTGGATTGCTTTGAGCCAGAGCAATGAGATGGTCTGCGGGGAGCGAAAGGAGCAACAACGCGAGTAGATGAGGGAAGACAAGAGCTTTCCATTTTATAGCCCTGATGGAGGTTATATTTTCTGTGACAACTGGACCAGAGTAATCAAAATGTGTTAATAATCCCTTCAAAGAGCTTGGCGGCACATCAGTGGAGAGCTTCATTGAACGCCCAATCCTCCACCAGACCTGGGTTCTGCCTGCCCCTCCTTCACTGACCCTTAGTCGCTTCCTTTTCTTCCCTGTGCTACTCTAAATTCGTCATCTTTTACTTTTGATCTTATCCATCTCGCTCAACCAATGTTTTTGTTCAGTGTCTGAAAAATTTGGACTTCAGGTACAGCCTTCAGCTGAATAACTCATGTTTGTTGAGGATTGTAATAGTTGCAGTACAGACCAGGCCTAGAAGAGCGCATTGGTCTGAGTTGTTGGGTCTTGTTTGACACCATGCTGTTTTTAGTCGGGCCCTTTGGGATGGTTCCAGGTCAGACTATATAGGTTCCAATAAGTTCTACCTTTTGTTTGAGGATTAGCTCAAAGGTCAAAGTTCACAAAGCCGGCCAGATGGGGTCTCTAGTGCTAAATATCCATACCATCCGCTCCTAAAAGACAGTTGAGCATCAGGATCAATGAACTCAATCAATGGGCGTAGAGGTGGAAGTAATGCTGGCAAAAAGTTTGATTATATGCATATTGATCAGAGTGGAGCTAAGAAGCTGTAAGGCTATTGATTCAGGTTTCTTTTTTTCTTTTTTTTTTTTGGAACACGTTTTAGCTCATTTAATGTTTACACACAAAGCACAACAGAGTAGGTAACTGTCAGCTAATGGTAAATATTTAAAATAGTTTAATCAGTGTCATGGTCATTGTATGATTTCACACTTAATTTTAAACAGAGAAAGGACATTGAAAGAATGCTGGTTTATTGGACATGCTCTAGAAAACCAGGCTTATAGTGAATTTGGGTCAAGTTGAATAGAAAATAAATGGAACGTCCTCAAGTTTTAGAGCTTTTACTCTTCTTAAATGTTCATATTATATATTTTGTTTCATTTTTGTATTTATTCATCTAGTCTATTCATCTAACATCTTTGTAATCCATCCTTCTTTACATGTTCTAAACCTTCTTAATTCTGTTTAGGATCACTCGAGGAGTCTTGTAATAAATGAAATGGAGACTATAATAATCAATAGATATTGTATTTTAGAAGTGGGAATAACTGGTTTGCTTTCTGTTTTCAGTAAAAGCAGTTCGATCTTTTTATATATATATTTTTGTTTTATAACTTGGCTGTATGCGTCTGACAGACTCATGTCTGCAGAAATACTTGCATGACTCTGCAGTCGTCGAATTTTTAAGAAATGGACAAAATGCTGAGACTAGAAAACTGATGGACCGCTTTGTGGCATGGTGTGAAAACAATTGTCTCGTATTAAAAGTGAACAAACAATCGATGATTGTAGATTTCAAGAGAAACAGGGTTAGGTCAAACACTTTCTATCGTGGCAGCAGAAGAATTAACTGTAAAGCTGTTTCCAAGAACAGACAAAGCAGACTTTTACTTTTTGATGAAGCTTAGGTCTTTCAGTGATCACACCAAGATGCTGAATATCTTTCTATAAGTATGTGGTGAAGAATATGATGATTTTCTGTTTTTTTGCAATCACAACAGTTTTCAGACTGCTGAAATGTAGTGGCCTTTCTTTCACCAGTTGCCCAGCATTCTGCAGCAACAGGTAGGGGAAGGAGTTATTCTATGTTCCGCTCATGAAGAAAAGTCCAGTTACGCCAGCTATTTCAGTGGAATGTAATTGAAAGGATTTTATACCACAGGAACAGAATGATGGAAAAGTCCCCAAGTTTTGAAGCCATAACTTTTGAAAAATGGTTACAAATTAACCCTCTTTTTTAAAAATATTTTGCAATCAGCACTATAAATCTTAACTAAGAAAAAAGTGCAGCATAACTGAAATGTTTTTTTGAACCCCATAAACTTGCCTCAGTCTTTTCATCCTAAGATAAAAGCTTTGTGGCCTTACAGAGTGGATAAACAAGGGCAAAGCTTACTAGTGTGGATTTAGTATATTACAAATTGTCAAGGGTAAAAACAATGCTTCATCACACATATTTACTATATGGATATTTTAAAGTCATGCAGACCCTCCTTTATTTGAGCTCTTTTGCCAATTAAAGAAACTCTGCCTCATTTGGTAGTCCAGTCGGAGGCTGTGTCAGGATCGGTTTGAGGCATTAAAAAATGCATGGGGACCAGGTGACGCCGCCGAGCCCCAGTTTGACCTGAGACCAGTTTGTGTGGCGTCTCAGGAGAGACAGAGTCCAGGTTAGGGCGGAAGATGTGTCGGCACTTAATAATAGAGCAACACCATCAAAGTCTGGAGACTTTCACTGACTGACATGGCTTGCATCAAGAAATTGTGCTATGTAGTCTTGAAAAGTTTGGAAAGTATGGAATTTGCTTTTATTTTTTACATCTGGATAAGGAATAAAGGTTAATATTACTTAATACAGCCAATGATTTCTTTCCCCCACCCTGTTCACGCCTTAGTTTGAGCATGTTTGCTTATCAGTATTTAGATTTTTGAATCATTAGAAATTTCGAAAATGGGATAATTTTGCTTCATGTGGTCCTTCAAAAAGTCAAACAAAATCCAAAAACTGTTATTTTAATTTTGCTAGCAAAGAAAAGAGACCAGCATTCACAAACTGTTTTAAAGAAGAAAGAGAAATAGGTCTGGTCTAAATTAGTCAAGATGCCACCAAGATGGTATCTGCAGTTGTTGTTTGCCAAGCTCTTGTTGCAGAGCTTGGCATAAATACAGGACATGCTGTATAAATTTAGCATGCACAATATGGCCCTCACTAGGTGGTGTTTCCTCCTTGGGAAGGCTAGTGTAGCTGCAAGCGCTAGAGGACTCATTGACTTTATAATGATTAGTGGTCAGGCCCCCAGCCCATGCTGGTACCAGGGGTCTGGTCTAGCCTCGGCTGCTTGCCCCTGGCCACAGCCGCGCACCACTATCGACTCACCCCTGGCCCCCTCTCTCTTTGGCCTGCCGGCGGTGTGTCAAAACCCATTAGCACCGAGTTCCGCAACTATAGAGAGGGGATCATTTTAGGTTTATCTTTCTTGCTTTCCTCTCACTTCTCAGAAGTCGTTTTCTCTCGCCGTCTCATTTGTTTGTTTGTTTTTTTTTCTTCCTTATTCCGTCTCCCTCATCCTCCTCCGCCCTGCTAAAGTGAAGAGAATAGCACAGTAGAAAAAGGAGTAACCTTTGACAAGAGTTGTTCCAGTTGTGGTATGTATGGCTGCGTATTGATCTGGATTGGCTTTAGGAACTATAGTGAAGAGAGTCAGCGAGCTGCTGCTACTGCTTTCAAGTCCCACACATTTTTTTTATTTTTCCTCAGAAAAGAAAAGGAAGTTTCAGATGCACGTTGACCTTGTTGGGTCTCATAAGCTATGGAGATTTGCTGAGCGAAAGGAGTGAGGTGTTGTACCACGTATATATATGAAAAAGAAGGTCTTGAATGTAGGACCTAATATGTGATTTTCTTTCATTATTTCCGTCGTTTGTGTATCGGTATTGGCAACCGTGTGTTTTGATTATTTTACATTTCATTCTATTTTATTTTGCAAGCAATGCATCTTTTGGCTCTTCTTGTCGAATTTGACCTCTTGACACACTTGGTTGCTTCTTTCAAGTTATTGACCGACACAGCTAACTATTTCAGAGAATAAAACTTATTTATTTTTAAAACACACAGCAACGAATTGATTGAATTTCATTATGACAGACCCTAACAAACACACACACAATAACACACATCTCAGTAAGGCAGCATCCTTCCAACCCTGGTGCTTATTTTTCTGATACGCTCAATCTCCCATGAGACAAGTGCCTGTCAAAGACTTCGTCCAAAAAACAACAGGAAATCTGAGCAAATCATAAAAAAAAAAAAAACAATAAACAAACACACCCTTCTTTTCCATCATTGTTCATCAATCCATCTAGCTGTGAATTCATTATTTAAAGAACTTTTGGGCGCGTTATTTGAATAATGTGGGGTTTGACGAAGGGAGGGGGCAGGCTGTGTGAAAACAACAAGATGACAGCCACACCAAAACCACCCGAGGGCACATGCCAACACATCGCATCAGTGTCATTCCTTCTCGCTTTGCCCCCGTGGGCTTACTGCTCTGCTGGTAGCCTCGCAAACACGAACACATTCACACAGGCTGAAAGCAGAGTAATGCTTACTATATTACATTCTAAGGCACACATAAAGATATAATTTTGTTTTCTTGCAAGAGGGCAGGAGAAAAAAAGTCTGTAGTTTCTTGTTAGATAAATATAGACTGTTGACTCTACAACTTTTTCTCATACACACACACTCACACAAAAGCAGATATATATATATATATGTATATTCACCACGCCCTCAGGCTCTGGAGTCAGCATCAGCGGCATCTGTGGTCTGATAGATGGATCCTGTCTCCTTGTGATCTTCACTTGTCAGACAAGCATCACACAAAGCCTAAACACAAATGAAAAACACAGGTATGGTGCACATGTCAGTTTGATAGGACCTCACGGTTGCCTCCCCATCCATCAGCAGCTAAGATGCTCATCCATCGACTTGGGATGAGGGACTAATGTGCACCTGTCAGTGTTTGGGCTATTGATGTATCTGGTTTAGCAGACTAACAGGTCGTTGTGTGTGGTTCACACTGTTACCCAGAGTTTTGCTGTCACCTAGAAACTTTTCCTGGCATTATTATTATTAGTTTTTGAGTGGATGCCTATTTGTACAATGTGACCTGGAGTAAAGGGTAAAGACAGGTATGCAGACCAGCAGCGCCATACTTATACATTTCCCGTTAACAAATGTTTATGTATTTTGTTGGGAAAGCAGTCCACATTCTTAATTGAAGACAGACATATGGACTATGTACTAAACCTCATTCTACTCTGCCTCTTATTCTTTCAAAAGGCACCCAGTTAGTTAATATAAGATAATATAATCTGCAGAACAAAGAACCCAATCACACAGCCAGAGTTATTGCAGAGTAGCTGTAATAACTATTGCTGATCAATGATGTAATCAATGATATCCCAAAAATTTTTCACATGGGATAAAATTGTCCAGTCAAATTACTTGTGGGACAAAAAAAATAAAACAAAAACCTCTGCTATGAATTTATTTACTTCCATAAGAATAAGCTAAACATATTTTTATTAACCAAATAAAGTAATTTGATTATTTTTTTTGGTAGGAAATGGATGTGTGAATTATTGCAGACAAAAAAGCTTTGCATGCTTGCCAATTCTTTTTGGGTTCGATTGGAAAACAAATTCGTACAAAAAAATTGATGTCCTGTTTACTATGAAATTATTACTATTAAGTTATTAAAAAACACATGCTTTATGTTGACCTAAACATGTTCCAGATTTCAATTTGTGGGTCATAATTTTAATAATTTTGTGTGGGTGTGGCACACAAAATCAATCCAGGAGCTGCATATTTGCCTAGGTTGCACTTTGGACCCCAAATCTCTTAAGAGTTCCTGAATCTGCTGATTCTAACAGACTACACCTATCACTGTAGGTAAAGCCCTCAATTACAACTATCACCACTGCAACTTTTGCCTCCAGTTGTGGCTGTGGATCCCTCCTATCACCCGACTGTCACAGGCAAACCACAAAAAGGCAGCCTTCTTGTCCAACAACACACCGCACCCGATTTTGCTGCCAGACAGGAACAGCTGAGACTAGACCACAACAAAAAACGAGGCAGAAGCCACCTTTTGTTTACTACTCTCTAAAGGTGGATCACGGACCGGGCCTGGTAAAGGATTGTGACAGAGGTGATGTCTAAATTAATCATTCATGCTCTTTCACATGGGCTACAGTAACGGCTCTGAAATATTAATGGCAACTGCAGAATAAATTTGATTCCCTTTTCTCTCTGATTATAATCCACAGGCTCGCTTACACTCACACATGTTTATTTATGCCCTGGAGATGAGGTATGGGGTCACTATCAGGAGCTTGCCTGCACACATAAAAAAACCAGACTCTCTTCTTCCTTCTCCTTTTTTGCCACTCGTGCTGGTGTACCACCTCATTGTTTTGGAATATGTACATATTTTTCTCATGTGGTGAGCAAGTGGGCTATACATTATACATAATGTGTTTGTACTGTCTCTGTGTAATATATCGCATGAATACTGCGTAGCCGGGAAGCAGTGTTGGGTTTTTTGTAATTTAATTAGATGAGGGCCTTTTTTGTTTCTTTTATTTGGAGAGCACAACCTGAGTTGAGAAATGGAGGTGCCGCATGTGCACACCTCTTGGTCTCTTCAGGTCATGCCAATCTTCAGCTGTTAAACAAGGGTTAGCAAATTATTTTTAAGTGATTCCAGTCAAAATTATGAGTTGACAGTATTGCTGAATGTTCTTTATGTCACATAGTTTTAGAAAAAGTGTAGTCTAGCTAGAAAGTCAGCAATCAAAATGACCCTTTCTGTGGACATTGTTATCTGACTCCTCTGCACAAATGCTGATGGTTGTCTGTCATAAAATGTCTTATGGATTTTGTTTTTCTGTCGGATCCCACACATTATTTTCGTCTGAACCCAACTCACAACACCGTAAACCTAAGCTTGTCGACCGGATAACTATCAGCTGTTTACGTCTCAACATGTCAGTCGGGATCGTCCTTTTCTGTCACCTCCTGCATCCCTCTTTTACTCAGTTTTGCACCTCCTACTCGTCTGTAATGACGGATACATATTGAGCCCAACAGGATATCTCTTTAAAAGGATTATACACAACTTCAACTTTCTAACTTATGATTGCAAAAGTACAGTTGGAGTTTTGTGACAGGAGATTCATTACACGCTGATATTTTTCTTCTAGTGCGATAATTCTATCTGTAAGTATTTTTTACAACTAAATACTTTTTAAAAAAAGACACCGACATTTAAGTCTGAAAATATATATGCCAACTAGAGCATGGCAAAAAACTTTATATTTAAGTTAGAAGTAAAGCTGAATATTTTTTTATAAAATAAAACAGGTGTGATTTTAGTCATAACTGCAAATCCAAATGAAAATCGACCTGTTTCTTAAAACCTCTTTTAAAAAAGGAAAAAACATATGACCACTGTGCGTTATCCATAAGTTGAACTTACTTACCAATATCAATTAAAATAATTAACATTTTCATCACTTTTTCCCCTATTGTAAATAGGATTTCCACTGTTTCCCTTGAGCTTTGGCATCTCGGCCACCTAAACCTGTGTACAATAGCAGGGAAAGTCTATCCATATTAAAACACAAACATTTATTCTGAATATTATTTATTCTGTAGTGGTGGGGTTTTAGGAATTTTTTGGTGGCTAGCAATCTGTGTCCTTAGATTACTTTTAAAAATGGCTCCACTCATGTATTTGTCATCTCTTTTTCTGGGGAAAAAGAGCTGTTACTTCAAGTTTGCTCATTTTTCTCAGTGAATAAATGCTGCCATCTCACTGCCCGTTCATATATCAAAAATATAGAAGAATATTTTCCTTCAAATATTATGTCCCAATCCCCATTTGGTAATTTATTTTGTCTTGTGTGTTACCATCATTTTATCCACAATTTGAGCATGTCTCTAAAACTGCTGCAGGTGCCATGAGTAAATATAGTTGTCAATAATTGTGTTTATACCTTCCAAAACAGTCAGGTAATTTCAAGCTAATCTGTTTTCATAAAATGTTATGACAGTGATGTGAACGTTGTGTTAAATCATGCCCTGTGGAGTTGTGCTCACTCTTGTGTTACTGCTTCTATTAAACAAATGTATAACTAAGATGTCGTTTGTCATGGAATCATTTTCTTTTTTATTTTTCCTGTCGGTCTCAGTTGTATTTAGCCTTGACTGGCTTTACCACAATCTGCTTGCCAGTTCAACATGACAGGGGGCCACGACGTCATGCTCTGTTTGAGGTTGAAAATATCAGTCAAGTGACTCTTTCTTTCTTTTTTTTCTGTGCAAGCAGGCATGCAGACAATTTCTCATGTCTGATGGAGTGTATTTGAGCTTTCTGTACATAAATATTGGTGCGTTGATGTGTGTATTTGTATATTTGTGTGTGTGTGATCCTAATGATGCCTTCTTCCGCTGCTTCTGTTTGGCTGTCAGCACATTGCTGGTGACTGCCGCACACATTACCCCCCCACTGCCCCTTTTTCCCTCTCTGAAATCTTGCTGAGATAGGTCATTTTTCAGTGTCAGGACAGACGATTCACGTTGGCACCAGATAGATCCGAGACACATTGGACTCATTACTCTGTGTTTGCAAATGTCTGCTTCATACCGACACTCTAGCTGACACATACTAAAGGCTTGAGCTGAAAATCGTTGTTTCTGTTGGTTAAATGAAGAAACGGTGTGTATTTTAGGTGAAATACAGATTTGAATTATCTGTTTAGTTCAACACACAAATATTTATCGTTTTTTTCTACATATTTTATTGAACTTTCATGGAATTTTTTTAAAACCTTTTTTTACAGTGTTGCGTTACATTAAAGTTCCCATCCCTTTCAGCATTTTTGTTTGGGCCTGTCCCTGTCACTGTCTTCCATCCACACTCATTCCCGCCTCCCATCAATTTGACAGGATGGTAAACTGTGTGGGTAGACATTTGGCAGTGTGGGGTATCTGAGGGGGTCAAGGCCTGTGCCCCAGGAGTGTGGTATTTTAATGGGGGCTATTTGTACTGACAAGCCTCTTATGAGTGTTAAGGAGTGGCAGATTGAGAGGCTCTGACTGTATCTAATCACTGTCAGGAAAAGTAGCTGAAGAATGTGACAGACCCCATCTCCCCTTTCAGTGTTCTCAGATAGCTTTTGTTTTGCTTGTCGTTCTTAAAGGTGAATGAAAGGTCCTTTTTCTATTCCTTTTATTTTTGCTTTTACTTTTTATTTATTTATTTTTGATGGTGTTCAGGAGTATTAACTTGCAGGGTTAATTTTTGTATTTTTTTTTTGTTTGTTTTCTCTTCATCTTCTATACATGGTTACACAGAGCAAGCTGGTATTTATAGCATTTATCCAAATCTGGAAACCTTTACACCTTATCTTTTTGATACATCTGCTTTGTAAATATGCTTGCCAGTTACCGTGATAAGTTCACTCTACTAGTTCTGACCCAATTTGCCTTCAGGACTGCATTGACCCATTAAAATTGCTGAAGTTTGACCAGAAAGGTACCGTAATATGCTGCATGCAGGACATAAAAATGGTAAGAAGTTTTAATCCTTCATGGCTTTGATCCAACAAGGGCTTATAGTCCATATTGACATTATAGCATCATTTCAGTGCAGCAGATTTGCCAGGTGCATATCCATGATTTTAATTTTTCATTCTACCGCATCCCAACAGTCTACTGGTATGAGATCTGATGACTATGAAAATTAATGGAGCAAAGCAAACTCATTGCCATGTTAATCATCACAATGAGACTGTGGGTGGGTGCCACCAACAACAATCGACTACCAAAGATGATGTGGATGCAAGTTGGTATAGAGAGACATTGTTGACCAGTAATTTACCATGATCTCTGACCCAATGTTTTCTCTAGCTTCAACATCAAGATATTTGACATGTGCTACTTATCTGCCAAATGAGATTTATTTCCCTAATGACTTAAGAAACTACTTCTTCCTCTAGACATTAGAAACATGAGAAATACAATTTCAAATTTAATTTTCTCCAGCTCTATGTGTTTAATCCACTTTGATAAGCACCTTCATAAAGGGTGTAATAGCAAATGTTATTTGGCAACTTTTACCATGATCAGCTATTTCTTGTATACAAGCATTTATTACATTAGATGTAAGTAAAAATATTCTTAATTGGATTATACCAAATATTTATTTTTATTTTGTCAATTAAAGATTGAGCAGTCAGCTGAAAGTCTGTACAAATTTAGATCGCTAATGGAACTTTTCAGGTTCAGCACACTTGCTGCTCTGACTATCTCTTTCCCTTCGGCGCAGGACAAGGGTGGCCAAGCTTTGCCCAGGTGCCGTCTGTGCCATTGGCGCTAAAGCAAGGAGAAACTGGCACACTTTGGGCATGGCTGCAGCCCCTTCTTCCTCAAAGGCTTGCCTCGACTCCCTTCTTTCCCCTCACAGTCCCTGCTGCTCCATAGCCCAGGGAGCTCATTAGGCCAGACTTCCTCTTCATTTAATCCATTTTTCATAGCCTAAAAAACAGTCCCTGATCTCAAAAATCCTGGCTAATTTAAGCCTGGATGTTAGGGAAAAGGAGTGAAAATATAGTTAAAAAAGGGGCAGGCTGTGCAGCCTTTTCATATCTCTGATGTCAAAATTAAATGTTTTTATACGGTAGCAGTATGGCTAGAATGGGAAGATATAGAGAAAGCTCTAACATGAAAATGTTTTGAACAGAGTTTTAGACCCCAATAGACATTATCCTATACCATCCACTTTCTTGCCTCTTGTCTGTTGGTCTTGAGGGAGACTGACACAGTAACTTGGCCTAATGAAAACATTGGTAATAACATGCTCCCTATCCTTGTTCCGTTAATTATGTATCTGCAACTGGATACCAGGAGGCCCCCATTGCTTTCCTCACTTCTTTGTGGAAGTGAAGTTTCATTTGCAGCTTAGCGTCTGGTGTGGAATATGCAATGGAAGATTTTTAAGATTCCCCTTTTATGCTTTTTCTTTTCCTGTGTAAATGAAACTTGTACAACTATAAACTCTCTCAGAAACACAATTATTCAAATGTCCATGGTGCCTTTTTCGTATATAAAGCATTTTGTCGCTCTTTGTCCATCTCTGTTGCTAAAGTTTACACACTCGAAAGTTGTCCTAAGCTTTGTCCTTTATCTCTTTCTAGGAGGACAAAGGGTTTTTTTTCCTTCCGTCCTTCAGGAAACCGTCACAACATTAATATACCTCCCAGGTTTAAAGTGTTGATTAGTGCCTGTCTTCTCAAGCTGACACATATTTCACCAAAGGTGTCAGATGAACATTCAGAGTAGGTATGGGGATGGAAGGGGAGTCGCTTGCATACGCAGCTATCTGATGTGGAGGAATTGCTAAGCAGTCTCAGTTGCCCTCTCGTTAGCCTCTGAGATGCCTGGTGACAGAGGTGACATAGTGGAAGTTGCCGTAGGTTAAGAGTGAGAGGGGGGTTGGTGCCCCAAAGGGTACCATGCCATGACCGTGCCAGGCCAGGACCCTGTACCACTGTCTCCAGTGCATCCTCTGTCAGCATGTCCTATGCTCCGGGCCACAGCCAAGAGGGCACTGGGGGGCTGTCACGCGTCGTCCTCAATTACGATCAGGGAGCAGAGCGTGCAAAGACTGCCCACTGTCGTTTGTGAAAGCTATGCTAAATCATATTTTATGCAGGTGTATAGCCTTTTGAGTCTCCATTTAAGACCTCACACTCTACCACAAATTGATTTTGATTAGTGTCTTCATAACAGTTTTTTCCCCCCCTTGAACTCTGGTTGCTGTTGAAAGCTCTTCGGTTTAAGATCTTTTTCAAGATATGAGTGTTTATTTGACTGAACTTTATCTTCCTGTTCAACTTTCTGTGATAATAGACAAACAGCTGGTTTAAAGAGGTGGATACTGTCACTACAAATTATTTCAGTGGAGTAGGAGCTTAAAAGAAAATTACTTGTCACCCAAATAACCTGAAAGCGGATTTAGGTATATTTAGTTTAGATATATTTTCAGTTATCTTGTTGAATTCGATTATTCTGAAATATTTCATTTTATGCTTAAGGTAAATCTCAACCACATGTAGAGTGGAATGTTGTTTGACTTTTGGTTGTTAAAATTGTTTGAATTAATTTGACTTAACAGTATACAGCTTACTCGTTTGTGCTGGAAACAGACGATGTATTTTTTAGACCTGACATTAACATACACATCAGATAAAACCAGTTTAGAAGTAAGTGGATGAATCTGACTAACGCCTTTCACATCTGGCATTAAACTCTATTCTGATTGATCAGATCACAGGTCCCCTTTTTACATGGAATAAGCATGAAGCCACATCACAAATTGGGTGTGAGCTGCGCTATCAACAGACAAAATGTCAAAGGTTCAATGTTTTTGTATCTAAGATACATTCAGTCAGCTGTACTTCTCTTCTAACACAGCTAAGAGTCATTTTACTTGTATTTTTGTAGAATTATATCAATGACAAAGTCTTTAGCTTTCAAACTCGTTAGCTGAGCTGATGCAATAATGGCAGAGGTAAAAGAAGTCAAACATTTTTGGCTAGAAAGAGTTCAGCATCAGCCCACAGTCACTACAGACGAAAGATTTAAAAACACAAAACCACACCACTTCTGGAGACTCATTGTTTCACCATCTTTAGTCTAAGCACAGGGTGCTCTATAAAAGTGAACAGAAGTTTCACTAACAGAGCGGGTTCATGCTTTTTACGAGTCATTTTATACTGCATTGAACACAGCTGCTACATTCAACTCCAAAAACAATTAAAATAAACAATATACTGGTATCCTTTTGTTAATAAAATAAATTATCTTTTACTTTTACAAACAAGTATATTGTAAATTGATTAGGGTGACGGCAAGAAGCCCTTTCAGTCTCAGAGTTTTGCACATTTTAACGTCAAACTGTCAATTATTATGAGCAATTGATTTCTTTAGTCCCAATAAAGTCTCTTACATTAAATAATGAGTATTATATTAATCATTTTTAACATTCCAACTGTGGTCAAATTGTTATTTTCTATTTAGAGAGACCTGTCTGATTTCATATCAAAACCTAACATCTAGAGTGAAAGAAAATAACCTGAAATATAAATCTGTTAGAGGTGTGAATAATTGTGCACTTAATACGTGAATATGAATTCTATTTACTTAGTATTTCACTTTCTAAGTCAAGAAAAAAGACTTTTTTACGGTTTACAGTTCCCATTCCCAGATTATGTAATCTGAGCTGAACTAATCTGCAAATAACTTCTCATCTGCTTCTGAGTTTTATTTATTACTCAAAATTATTGCTATTGTTCTTTATACACAGGTCAGAATGGAGATGGTGTGTTTTGAGGCTTTCTGTGATTGACACATATTTTCACAGAAAATCTTATTTACTTAAAAAAATATGAGTTTTATATTTATTTTGTCTGTGGTGTTGTAACCTATCCAGGCTGTTTGTTGCTGTTCCCATTATTCATGATTGTATTCATATGAATTCCTCCTTTCTCAAATTTAACAAGGCCTCCTGGCTTAAACAATCACACTTTTCCCCCTTCTTATATCCAGCAACATTATAGTTAATTATTTAAACTAAATGGCATGCATCATTAATACATAACAAAAAGGCATGTAAGGTCATGTTATTTTAGTCTTGATGACTCCTTTAGTGAGGACTTCAGCATACTATAAAACCCCACAGAGAGCTGCATCAGTTGTACAAACCCTTCTTTAGTGGGTTGTAACATTCATATGCAGACATAAAAAAAAGTCAGCAAATGATTTTGTTCATCCCCCAGAATGAGTGTGTGCTCTGTTATAGATTAAAAGAAAATGACTTGCTTTCTAAAAAGAGAACTCGAGACAAAAGGGAGCAGCAGGAAAGGAAGGTTTGAAAAAAAGAGATGGCTACAGAGTTGACAATTGAGTTATAATATCATGTCCTTTATGAATAATTAATTTGATGGAGCCAAGGGCCCTCAGAAGGTAGATTAAATTCGTTCTGCCATGTCTTAAAACTTAGATATGCTTCATTAGTATGGGAAATGGTGGCAGGCATGTTGGGTTTTCACTTAAGCTGCTTTATTTAATGATGAGGACCACGCGACACTTGTCAGCCTCATGGTAATGCACAATGTTGGATTAAATGTATTCTTAGCTTCTTAATTGGCAAATTCAAGAATTTTATGCATTTTCTCTCCACGCCTGCTATCCAGGTGAGCATGGCAGCTTTTATGATGTGGCGTATTATTTCACACACAGTTGTCTCAAAATTTGATCAAAATGACTCCCAGATGACTGAAAACTACCAGAAGATGTTTAATTTCAGCAAAAATCTGTGTCTTTATTAAAACAATATTTCAGGAACAAGGAGCAAAATTTAGTAAATTCAAATATTTGAGAACAGTTTGAAGTAAAATATATTTTAAGTGTTGTCTGATGTATTCAGCATTTTTATTACAACTGAAGGTAACAGTAATTTTCTGGACAATACATAATACTGCCGCTTTAAGTTGATCAGATTGTCTGAATGTCTAATTATTGAGTAATTTATGGCATCCAGTTTTCTGGAGTATAAATAAGGTGTTACAAAGAAGCTAAACCAGTATGGATGAGTACCCAAGTTTAAATTATTTATGGAAAAAGTATGTTATAATGTTCTGGATCATTCATAATGAAGTGCCTCTCACTTAAAATATCATATTCAGGACATTTTCATACATTTTCTAAGATTTTTATCATATTCAGGACATTTTCATACATTTTCTAAGATTTTTTTTTTAACTGTCATACCCGAATGACTGAATCATGAGTCTGCAAATTAATCACAGATGAGATTGACATGCTGACATTAACAAAGGCAGCAGACAGCAATCTTTCTTCTACACAGTGGCCTCAGTTATTGTGATCAGAAGCACATAATGCATCCATTCTGTGTCTCATCCTACCTCGTTGTAAAAGCTATTTTATTTTTTCACATTTTAAAAATTGACTTAAGCATATTAAACTACAAGTTAAATGTGGTTAATTACTCACAGTAATTACCTTCTTTGATCTTACGTGCATATGAAACTTGAGTCTGTAAAAAGCATGTTGTTGATTTTTCAAATCTTTAATATATGCAAATTGAAGAGGAGTGTTGTTTGTGGCCTACTACAGTTTCCTGGCTCATATGTAAAAAATTATTTACTGATTTAAGAAAAAAATGTGTTCAAAATTGTCATTTTTGGCTCCTACATATGGCCTGCTTCTTTGATTTACAATAATGTCTGTTGGTTATTTTCGTGAACTTGTTTTTCTTCACCGCAACATTCCTGCACATGGTCTACTCCCCCCAGTGATCGTTTATTTTCATCCAGGGCTATTTAATTAATTATTGATTTAATGAGGAAGAAGTTGTTTGAAGTAATAAGTCTCGAATCTGTTGGCTTACTAAAACTTTAGGTGTGTGCATTCAGAGCAGGGCCAAAATGTTTTTGCCAAATCAAATATTATTTTCTTAATATCTGCATTAGCTGACTGGAAACAGCCAGTGTGCAGGAAGCATCAGATGCGCATCTGAACAGGAGGTGTGATCAAGCGCTGATCAAGACAGTGCAGAGCTTTCTTTCTGTTTGCTTCACTCAGTGATCACATTAGTTTTACACTAGATTGGGGCTGAGTTGGCAAACCCAACAAAGTGCATTTAACAAGTTATTTCATTGAGTTAGCAACAAAAGCCTCTTACCAGTAGGTGTTGAGAAGTGCCAAATACTCTGCATAGAGGGAGCCTCCCAACAGGCCCTGTCAAAACATGCAAATGAGCTTGACGCCATGTCCGATTTTGACAAACATAATTAAGGTGTTTCAATTCAAGACATGTTAATAAGGAAGACTGCAGGCCTCCCCTAGGTCTTTATTAATCAAAAAGCCTTAAAGCTTTGTGTGTGTGTGAGTTTTCGTGTATGAGATGTGTGTTCTCAGATTTTATTGGATAATGAACTGTTGCAGACTGTTAGATCTCTTTTTGCATCTTTCGCTGAGTTTGAGGAGATAGGCAGGGAAGAGCTGCCTGAGGTGTGGTGTTGTACAGATAATTAAAAGGCAAGAAATTTGTGTTTCACACTTTGATCTGCCTGTCAAGTTTCTGATTAGAGAAGCAAATGCTTTTAATCAACAGTAATGTGATGATTAACGTTCCTAAACTGTTAAATATGAATCAGAAGAGCGTCAAGTTTTCCCTTTCTTCTTCCCCCGCCTCTTTACATCCCTCCCTCAGTCCACTGGCAAACTTTTTCCCCTCAGTATCCACTTAGGGTTGTTAAATTAGATGCTGTGTTTGATTAGGACCAAGATACAATTTGCTTTGCCCCCACAGTTGTTGTAGCTCTTCCTACTCTTGGCATGAGCGCCTATACCTCCATCTTAGAAATTCACAGTTGATCCTCCAAACCCAACAATTTGTGACTGTCATTAAAAATAAGATGTTTGTTTTCCAACAAATATGCATAAGACAATTTTCTTTACTGTCTAGCACATTGGTTCCCAAAGATTTTCTTCTGGGCCCCCCTATGGATTACAATAAAATCCCCCCAAAAGAGAAAAAGAAATCAACTGGGCACACACATCATTCAACCAGACATAAACCTATACACATATTTTGTTTTCAAACTCCACTGAAGTTTATTTCACACTTCAGGTTGCAACAAAACACACTACAAACCATCTTTATAGTGAAACGCTTTTTTGTAACTGTTTCTTTTTTTGTTGTTGTTGTTTTTTTTTTCATTCATTCATATGGGGCGCGCCCCACATTTTGGGAACCACTGGTCTAGCATAAAAAGACTGTTCCAAATTTTACAAAGCATTTAAATACATAAAAATGAGTAAATATACACAAACATGCATGCATACATACCAATGCAGACTAGATTTGCGGTTCAGTATTCACAGCTGCAACTTTTGGATCTGTCCCTGGCCCAACACCAAAAAGTTTGCTGACAGTATCTGATTTGAGCCAAAACTCTTTCTGTCCTGGTTTTCACTTGATATAATTTCTTCCAATGTTTAGTTGAGGGCTTAGCATACCAAGATGATATATGGAAGGAGAGAACACATATTAAATCACCTATAAATCATTGTAAGTATGTGTTTAAATGTGTTAGCTTCCCAATGTTTTCAAAAGAGAGTTATTGTACAGATTTTTTGTACACCACCTTGCAAAAGTATTCATAGCTCTTGTTTTTTGTTGCCTTTTAAAATTTTGTCACATTGCATCCCCAAAACTCGATGTTTTTTAATTGCAGCTGTATGTGGTAGACGGACACAAAGTACATTATTGTCAGGTGAAAGGAGAAGGATATATGGTGTAAAATATAGTTTTTTTATTAATAAATTATAGTGGTGAGGCCAACTCAGTAGAGTTTTTGTCTGCAACTCTACTGAGCTAATACTTCATGAAACCTGCTTTTGCTACAATTATGGGTGCAAGACTTTTGGGGTTTGAGCCTACCAGTTCTGCTCATTTAGAAATGAGATGTTTTCTCATTCTTTGCAGAATAATTCAAGGTGAGTGAGAGTAGAAGGAGAATGTCATTGATTTTCAAGTCTTGTGATGGACTCTCAATTAGATTCTGGTGTTTTCTCTGACTGGCCCGTTGTAAAACATAAACGAGTTGGATGCTTTGGGTTGTTGTCCTGCTGGAAAGAGAACTCATCTCAAAGGTGTCCCTCCAGTATCCATTTAGTTCCATCCATCCTCCTATATATCCTGACCAGTTTCCCCATACTTACTAAACTGAACCCACCTCAGTGCAAACACAATGTTTCATTGTAGTTATGGTGTGTTCAGAGGGATGTGGAGAGTTAGTTTTCTACCACTCAAAACATTTTGGATTTTGCGGGCAAAAAGATTCATTTTGGTCTCTTCTGACCAGGGAACCTTTTTTCACATGCTTGCATATTGCATAAGTGTGGTATTAAACACTCTTAAGAAACTACATTTCAATTGTCATGCATCAATAATCTACACATTGATAAAATATTTTATCAGCTGGATGGACTCTAGCTGCCCTAAAGTTGAACTTTTCATAGCTGAAGTACTGAAGTTCACAAAGAAAGGAAGAAAAGAGGGGATAAGATGCAAATAATCGTAAATTATGTTGCTTTGCTATTGTCTAGGATTGAACAGTGGTCTATGAGAAGCTTTGAATGTTGTCTAACAGAGGTGCCCATCTCCAATCGCAGACAGATTTTTAGTGCGCTTGGTGTTTTGGAGAAGGTTTTTCCCTTCTCCAAAACACCTGATACAAATGAATGGCTGAGTACCAGGCCCTCTGCAAACCTGTTTTGTGCTGTGATTGTTCTTTGAACTTCCCACAGTCTTAGTGCGATGCTCAAGAGGAATGTGGCAGATGTCACTGTCGGATAGTGGGGAAATGAGAGGGATGTTGCTTCAGACCGTCAGTTCCCAAAACCACATAAATAAAAAAATAAAAAAAATTCTTAAAGTACATACGAGGTCAGTGTGATCCCACTGGACCCAGCACAGAGTAAAAACCTTACAGGGTCAAATGGACCCCATCTCTTACAGGTGAGGGTTAAACCTCAGCACTTCCTTCTAATTCACAAATATGCACTTTGTTTCAGTCAAGCAGATGCAGCCATATTAAGATCCGTTGAGGTTTGTGGTTGTAATGTTACAAGAAGTTCAAGGCAGTTTGACTACTTGTGCAATGCACTACACACTCCTCCTGCCTCAGCTTAGATCTGACCATATTAGTGTTTTATGCTTATGAGCGGAAACACCAACATTCACAAAGCTTCTCGGCCAATATTAAAGTCTAATTATTTTAATTGTTTACTTAAACTCTGATTTTATTGTTTAGATTGAATAAAGTTTAATGTAGTAGTAGTAGGGTTGTTTTTTCCTATTATTCATGCACTACTTACTTTTTGTATTTTACTTGCTGTGTGGCCAGCACAATTGTGTGACACAAATGTCAGCACTATGAATAATGCATTCACAAATTAGCTCTTTCGGATATGAGTTTTTAATTCTACACTTCATTCATTCTTTTTTTTTTTTGTTGTTGCAATTTTGGCCAAGTTTAATCAACACATAAAAAAATCATTTTCCACTCCTTGAAATACAATTAACAAGTCAGCTCTGCTTGAGCTTCACAATTGACCAGTTGTGAGTGGCGGTGGAATGGGTGCATTTGCTGACCAGCCGCCTGTAGAAATTCCTTGTTTTTTATTTTTTATTTTTAATTGAAGACCTCCGAACATACTGCTCCTGCCCATGCATTGTTGCATGCGGGGCAATCACTGCAGGCATCCAAGTCCATTAGTTTTCATTTGGATGGTTCAGTGAGACTGGTTGATTAAGTCCAGGCAATTTGCTTGTAGGAGCCCTCATTCTCCACTCAATCCTCCTGCCTCGCAGCCCTTTGCCACCAGTGGGGTTGTCGTTCAGGTTAATTTAATCTTGTTTGTAAGACATTTTAACACAATAGCTTGGTGACTGTGTAGACACCTCGGCATCGCAGAGTTTGCCGTAATTTGCGCGTTGCATAACTTTGCATGTGAATACAGCTGCTGCATTTGCAATTACACATGCAGCAAGTATTTTGATACCAATTGTCACTTTAGTGAGGAAAGTAATGTAATATTTGACTGGTATTGTCAAAGTTTAAGGTGTTTGTCCACTGGGACATGTTGGTATAGTTACGTTATGCATGTAAAACAAGCATTTTCTTTTCAAACCCCATCAATTTTCATTTTAGGACGGTTAAGGCGACTTCTGCTGTGGGAAATAAATGTAAATCTGGTGATCTGAGAATTTGACTTTGAGGTTGAGGTGAAGGGAAAAGAGGAGGGGGAGCTCAAATAGAAAGAAAATGTAGCTCTCAGTTCTCTCCACCCTAGTACAGCCTTAAACAAATGGTGTTATTACCAGCTGCTCTCCTTCAGGCCCGGTCATTTATACCCATTAAACTTGCGTCTTATCAACCATAAGACGCCCTTACGTCTCTCCATCCACCAATTGTCTGTAATCAGCCATTTAAAACACCAGCGGAAATTTCTTTTGTGCTTTGCTCCGGTCTGACGGACAGGCAAACGAGCTGGGAGGGGGAGGGACGGCGGGTAGGGAGAGAAGAGAAGGATATTTTCTGTGGAATGATGAATAAGCCAAGTTGAGTGGCTGACTAGCAGAGATCTGTCTTAATCAGAAGTGATTTGTCAGAACAGGAGCTCTGCGGGGTCAGGGCACAGGCGATGAATAAAACACAGCCTGGCGAAGTGAAGAAAGGCCCCAGAAATTCACCCTGACTGCCCACCACGACTCAACTGTATGCGAGGGGAAGGGCCGATGCAGGGGCTAACTTAGGATTGACTGGAATGGGCCAGCTTTAATCTACGCAGAATATTTCTTGGTCTGGGTCTTTTTAAGTGCTTAATCTCTAGCCTTGGCTACTCATTAATGTCGCCATGTTAACATTACTGGTTGAGTGAGCACACTGCAAGAGAGAGACTGTTAAAATAATAATAAAAAAAATCTTTCTAGGGACAATATGCTTCTTGAGGGAATCTTCTCGAGTTTTCTCTTAGCCATGCAATGGTGGTTGTTGTCGTTATTATAAACTGTCTGTAACAGCAACTCTTGAGTCCCCAGATCTTCATCGCCCCTTTGTGACATAATGCTTGGCGTTCCTTTATTGTGAGCTATCTCACACTGCGAATGTGCTAGCCTCATGGCCTGTGGGCTCAGCAGTACAAATACATTCCACTGTGGGTAAAACTTTGATGGGGTGATGAAAGTGTGTCACCATGCAGTTGCAGACTTGAGAAGTCCTTAAAAAAGAAGCTTTTCTGAAAGCATACAAAGACAGGTAACTTTTCTCACCTGGGAGACGTATAAGTTGGCTGCTGCACTGTTTTTTGGATTTTTTTTGTGAGAGTTTGAAAGTGGGGAAATGTATGGTCTAACATTTATCAGGCTTCTCCTTGCGTCCCCTCAACCATCCATCGGGATTTCATACCCCGTTTGTTGGCAGTGTGTGGCTTGTGTTGAGATAGAAGTCTGTGTGGTAACCCTCACAAAGTGGTCTCAACAGCTTAATGAAAAGAAGCTTTGCTGAGCCTCGGAGAACAGCACTGTCAGGATTTGTACCCTGCTGGCTCTGGGGGACAAAAACTGATACCCACAGTAAGAGAGGGGTAAAATAGATTATACCTCCAATTAAAAGTGACTTGAGAAACTTGAGTCTCTCGGTTTTTATTGTTTGCTTCCTAAGCAACATTTTAGTTTTCTATGATTTCCTCAGAAGTCGTAGAAATAACACAAAGATGTTCCCATTAAAATATTAATCGAAGAATTTATTTGCGGCTAATTGATGCAAAGTCTTTAAAAAAAGTGGGGGAATGTAATATCTTTGATCCCAACACTCCAAGTACAACGTTTTGAAAAAGTATTTTCTCCCCACTGATTTATGCTGTTTTTGAAACACCTACATCTTTCGGAACTTTTACAAATGTTATATCAAATATAACCTGAGTAAATACAAATCATTTTTTGAAATAATAATGTCAGAACAGCCAATTGTAGGCCTAGTGAACTCTTTATTTTCATAGGGTTTAGGTACAACCGTCTCTAGCAAACAGCTAAAATCAGCAAATACTTAAGACCCCCTCTAAAAGCAGTTAAAACTGGCTATTTTAATAATTCAAACACTAAATCCACCTTAATATGCATTAATACGAACAGTGGAAGCCGCCTTAGCACTAATACGGAAGCTAACATCCATGGTCTTCCTAATGCTGCTCTTGGGGGTACAGAGCATCAGTGACAGGGAAAATGAATGCCCCACCTGGATTGTCTGATTTAGAAATACCCACCAGTATCATGTCAAGTACCAAAGCAATAGGCAGATTTTCTGCAAATAATTTGGAGTTGCGTTATGCAAAAAAATCCACAGATACTGACCTGCTAATAGACGGAGATCCACTGAATGAAGTAATTTATTGATTTAGAACACAATGAATTACATCAACCAATAATTAGCAACTAACTAACTACTCTCTTCTTTGCACAATTGTTTTAATACAGCTACAGTGTTTTTAAAGCATGATCAGCCTTTTATGGGTGTGCCAAATTTAGGTAAAGACTTTGGCTTGTCCACTTAAAAATCTTTTTTTTTTTGTTTGTTTGTATTTGTTTGTAAGGTCATGATCTTGTGGCAAATGACTTTCTACTTTACGTTTGTATATTCTTCATTTTACCTCATCTTCATGTTTTTCCTTAAGAAAAGCTCCCCACAGCTAAACATCCCAGTTTTAGTTCAAATTTACATATTTAATTGAAATGAAAACAAATTATAAGCATGGAACCAGGAAAAGTGGGAGCTGCTTTATGACCCACGAAATGTTGAAGAATCAGGGTAAATACATTTCTGGTTTTTAGTTAGTTTTGTTAGTTTTGTTTCACAATCACAGATTACATTGTTTAATAAACGTCTGATATTTTTAACGATTTTTGTAGAACGGAAAGAAACCATAGATGTTCGACTGAGATAATGCAGCCAGAGTCTGCTTTGCTTGTGCTCTGGTCATGTTTTTAATAGGGATAATTCCCCATACAAGCATTTGTTTTGTTATTCTATTATATTTAATTTTTTTATTATTTAGAAAAAACTTATTTTCTGCTTTTACATTACAGGAAGTAGTTAAATGAAGGTGCTCTGGTGCAGATGTAAATGTAATGTAATGGAATAATGGGCTTGTTAAATGGACCTTTGGGGGGAATCTTTAACAAGAGAGTCAGAGCAAGGCCTGCGGGCCAGGGTTATTTAAATTGTTAATAGCTGCTTAAACAGGCGAGGAATGTTTTATACGCTAACGAGCAACAAGTCAGGGACATTAACAGTAAATGAATTCTCCTTGCCGAGTTGTTTTATCAGCTGTATGTTTTTGATTTAGATTTTCTTTTTGTAGTATCTGTGTTAGTTTTTGTTATAAATTATGTATTTTTTTTTAATTATGCAATTTTTCTGATATGAATATGTGACTTTGCAGGAGCTAAAAGCTTAACTACATATGCTAGAACCTTAGCTTTTTTTTTTTTTTTTGACCTTTGAAAATCCTTTTTCGCATGAGGTGACTGGTCTGCATATGTCTGTTATATGGTGTTTATGAAGATATGATGGAAATAATGATGAATAATGACTGTGTTCACAGAAAAATTAACTTATTTTGTTTACAATAGAAGAAGTTCATGTGATATCATCGTTTAAATATGTTGTTATGCTCAGGAAGGGCTTCACATTTAGGAGAAGGTTATTCCAATAAAATTTCAAAAAGGATTCAGCAAAAGTTCATATTTAACTAAGTTTGACAAATAGAGAGCAACCCAATAATTTGTTAAAACTTAGGATATAATCAGCTCACGCAATGAGATTAAATACAATATTTGGTTTATGGGCAAAATTTATCCTATGTTTTTGGAAAACTGTGAATCTAAGAATCCAGTAAAAGTTTTATAAATCTTAAAAAGTGTATTTGAACAGTGGACCCCTAGTGTTCAGGGGGTGAGGGGCAATCCAGCCTTATAGCTACCTATTTCAATAGTTGAAACACCAAATATATGTTACTATGTATTAATAAGCACAATGGAAACCATCTTAGCACTTTCTTATTTCTTACGTTTTTACACTCTTCGGTGTAATCAAACAACTGAAAGGAAAATAAATGCCGGTCCTGAATTGGCTGCTTGGAAAAATTCCAGCCAATAGCGTGTTGAGTAACATTACGGCTGGGAAAGTCAGAGACCACTGTATGCGTTTTTGTTGTTTTTTCAACAAATTTTAGAGTTAACCTAAAAAATGAAACCTACAAAAACCAGTGGTAAATGGAAATGATAGCTTCATACAAATAAACCGCAGTCTCTGTCATAACTTCTCATTCACTTTGTCACCTGAACATCCTGTAACCCAAAGTTACAAAGAGCTCCTATTGCTCAATACTCTGACTGGAAGTTTTTTTTCACCTGCAATCTCATCCATCTTTTGACAGAATGCAAACCTTTCCAATAATGCACTTGCTTTAAAAAAAAAAAAAAAAAAAACTCCTGCAGTGCTTGTCACACACTCATTTATTAAAAAAAGAAGCCACGCCACCGACAGAGATGGATCGATGTGGTTATTTGTCTCCTTAACAGCAGATTTCCGCTTCAACTCCCATCCTGTTTACCCCTTGTTCTTCTCCAATCAGTACGGGGAAGCGCTTGTATTTCTATGGTTATTAATACCTGCACTCAGTCTTTTAATCTGCCCTATTTGTCACATGTGACTGTCTGACTGCACTGTTTAATCTGGGTATCCTTCAATCTGTCTTGTTCCAGATTTGAAATTAATGAAGGCAGGAAGAGACACATTTGAGTCAGTTACAGTGTAAGAGGTAGTAAAACGGAAGGGTTGAATGGGAGACGAATGTTGTTCATTTGACAGTGGTTTTTCTTTTTCTTCTTCTTTTCCCTGATCCCTTTTCTCTGTCTCTCATTCTCTATCATCGTCTCCCTCTCTCTCTCTTTTCTCTTGTTTAGCTGCCAGATGTAACCCATTTTTGCTGCCCCCACCCCCAAACAGGCGCTCAGCACGTGGGCCCTTTGGTGTGCGGCACCTGTGTAGTGTAATACAGTCAGCAACTGTGTTGTTTATTCTGGATTTGTTTGGTGCGCTTGAAAGCCTGTCTTTGATCCATGCAAAGATTCGTCACTTTTTTTCCCCCTCATTTTCCTGATTCATCCCCTGTCCCCCTCATTTTTAACCACTAATGTAAAGTTGTCTGGTTACATCAATACTTGCATTATTGTTTTTTAGTAGATATGGAAGAGGGCTACTTATTTCCTTTTTTTTTTGTTCAATTTATGTTTTTACTTTCTTTCTCCTTTTGTACTAACACAAGGCTCAGAAAAATGGCACGGAGATAATCTGAAACGTCTTGTTGGGGAATGTAGGCTGATATGTTTACATCTACAACACAATAACGGAATAAGTGTAGAATGGAGTAGTGAATGCTGTAGAGTCTGTCATATGTGATCCAGATTTTCTTCTTCATTGCAGGAAGATTTAACTGTTGCCATTTTTCTAAAGACTAAACGATCTCAGAGTTTAATTGAGGATCAGTCACAAAGGGACAAGCACATTTGGCTACAGTATGTGAAAAGAAACGAGGCTTGAAGCTGAGAGAAACTTTAAAGCTATTTTTTCAGCCTATTGTTCTTTAATTTTACATCTGAAATAATCATTGGACCTTAATATGTTTCCTGCAAAGTAATGTGAAGTTCTCAGTCTAATCCAAAAAATTAGACTTCTACTGTCAAGCTTCTTGTTAAATCAGATCCTTACATGGAAAGCGGTCATGTCATGTCGTCACACTTTGACTTTTCTCTCTCCCATTTACTTGGCATTATTAGAGTGTAAAGCAGGGACAGAACTATCTATTTCTAAGCAGATGTTCAAACATATATGAACAAGAATTGTATTCATTTCCATCTGCAAATCAAGAACTATATGAAAATAAAAACACATGTAGAAGGTGCTGAAAGTTGCTCAAAGTGATAATAGACAGCTAAACTTGAGCACCAAAGTTATGAGAGGAAAGTCTCCAGCTCAAAATTGAGTTCATACGATGGATGTTTATGTGAAATATGAACTTAGAACCATAGTTGGAGACCCAACAATCTGGCACCCTACCCAGGAACATAAAGAGCTCTGTGAATTGCCAGATCTGCTTGTACTTCTCCACAGTGATGAATGGCCCCAAAAATTACAATTTAAAAACAAAAATTTCTATCAGCATCTGTGTGCATGTAATTTCTGCTCCTTATTTACCCAGCATTATTACTCTGATGTTCATGAAATTATGACAGCACTCCCATTTTTATGAGACAGCACCCAATAGGGTGCTATGCTGTCTCATAGCACCCTATGCTATGAGACACCCATTCAACAATTGGGTGTTGATTGTTGAATGAATCCCCAACAATCGACACCCTATTGGGTGTCGATTGTTGGGGATTCATTCAACATATTCACATTAAAAATATATTTTTATTTTCTTCTGAAATTCAAACTGTTTTCTATTTAAGAGTATTGTCAGTGTTAATACATTTATGGTGACTATTGTGTTTTGAAGAGCCTCTTTTGTATCATAGAAGTATATTTTGCATTTTCTCAACTCCCTTGTCAAATAGGGGAAATTCAGGTTGTTTTTCATACTTTAAAGGCTCTGTAATATGATGAAATCTACCTTGTAAGAGTGTAAACAAAAATCTTTTCTCAGTAGTTTTTCACTCACCAGTAATAATATGTTACATTGTATCAAAAATCATTGCTACCTTTTAGCCATTGCTGAACACACTGTTTTCTCATACTGCATGCCTTTTTTTTTTGGCTTTGTTTCTTTTTGTTGCAGAACAAGTGGGGCAGGAGATTCTTGCCAACCTTCACACTGATCGTGAGAAGATTCAGAGAGCCAGAGAAAGGGTGAGTATACACCTGCCACCTGCTCAAACTGGGTCCTCTCTTCCAACAAGTGCATGCAAAACCGTAAGCTGTGACAGCTGGTTAGCATCGCTGTCATATTTTTCCTTCTTTTGAGTTTGTCAAGTAAACACAAATTCTTGTGTATACTTGTGTGCCTACTGAGTCAGCAGAATCGGGCTGCCAAAGCAAGTTGGGTACCTATTTATGGATATCACTGCTTTCCAGTGTTGTGGATATTTTTAGTCTTGAATAACTACACACACCATGCAACATCTTATGAAGTGTGATCAGGTTGCCTGCATTTTTTCTGTGGGAATGTTGCCTTTTCTTTGAGATAGGTGGGCTTCACCATGTTCTCTTCTTTTTTTCTCCAGTCCTCTTTTACCTTTCACCAGTCTTCTCCATTTTCATACTTTCCATCTGACTTTTCCTCAGAGAGTCCCTTCTAATCCTTAGCTCTGCCCCCTCCTAACACACAGCCTGCCAAACGCACAGGTAGGCAGACACAGAAAAGACCAAACACAGAAAGGGGGCGCGGCCCCGTTGGCCCACTCAACGCAGAATGCTTAAAGATCATAACATGGCAGCGGGCCTCGCACAAACGATTTCAAAGAAAATCAAACATCTCCTTTCAAAACGCTCCATAGTGTCTACTGAGAGTACCTGCTCTCTTTCTTTTTCTTTCTCTCTCCTGCTCCCCTCTTCCCACGAGTCTCCTTTGCTTAAACTCTCCTCACCACATGTACACACATTCACACACGCACAGGCTTCTTTAAAGGAAGTTTGAAGAGTAAAAGTTAAGTAAAAAAAACAATATGTAAAGACAAAAGGGTTGGAATACTGGGCACTAAATTTTTTTGCACTGAATATGAGATATGTTAACAACAAATTAACCTTTTTTTTTCTTTCATACAAACACGTTGGACATTACACAAACACACAAATATGCACAGCCTCACGTGGACTTTTGTTTTGACTTTTATGCTTCAAATAGAAGTTGGCTAAGTATTTATTAATTTTTTATTGCATGTGTTTTATATGTCTATATTTTATGTTTATGCTTCCTTATAGTGACATTTGTAATATTTTAAATGCTTTTATGTATTCTCTGCAGCACTTTGGTTCTTTTGGTAATTTAAAGTTCTTCATACATAAAGCTGGATTTGATTGGATTGGAAATGTTTCACCATGAGATTATTTGAGTATGTAACCATCATCCTAGTTTATAGCAGGATTGGTGCTATGATATAAAGGAAGAAATGGATAAAGGTATTTCTTTAATCCGTTTTATTAGTCCAAATTCTTGCCAAGTATTAAAGTTACGGGTTTTAGCCTTGATGAATTGAGTGTCTGACTACTCTTCTTAACAGAGAAGATAGCACAAATTTAAAATATTCTCTTATTTGGCATGAAGCTGACTTTTAATCCAAATAGTCTACTGTTAGACAATTTCATCCAGCTTTCTATGTGTGTTTGGCATCTTTTTCTGTTTGGATCATCAGATTATCTCCGAGTATCAACTATGTGACCAAAGAGGCAGCCCTCAGATGAAAGATAATTGGTTAGAATAATCACGAACAGTCCATCTCTGGTCTGTAGCCAACAGAGTACTTAAAAAGTGCTGTCCATTGTAAAACCCCAAATCAACAGCAAGGGAGCTGAAACACATTTGGGTGTTCCAACAAGACACGATTTCAAACAAACCTCAAAACCATTTTTTTTTTTTTTTTTAAATAGTGGATAAAGCAGGCTATCCTTATGGATCAGGAAAGTTTCTGACCTCAAGTCCATTTGAAAATGTAAATAAAATGCCTAAAAGGAGTGACTGTGCCTGAAAAAATAATCTGTTTAAGTTGATTCTTCCATTTCTGATAAGAAGTGTGGTCAAACATCCAACTTCACTGCAAATTTCCAAAATTACATTTAAACAGAGTAGCAAAAAATTAAATATAATAACTCAACTTTAAATCAAAGTCATGCTTTTGTAAAGTAATTAAAGTTGTTTATTGTGTAAGCCACCCTAATTTTCTTTTTCTAATTCATTTAAACCTAAAAAAGTCCTAAGTTTAATCACCTAAAACATGTTATCATGCTATGCTAGAGATTAGTAAATTAATGTTGATATTTAATTCAATTTTCTTTAATATTTCATAATTGCTACATTTCTCTATGTGGTTAGCTCCCTCAAATTAAGACTGGATATGTTTTTGAGCTGTGCTGGGGAAAACTAAAAGTTGAAACGGCTTCTGTTCTTTCACTCCATATGTAGGCAAACGCAGTTAATTTTAGACACTTGACTGAACACAATTTTCAGTTGGTTTCCATTTCAGGTTAAGGAAGGAGGAAAACGAAATGGAGGGGCGGTTTAAAGAGAGAAGTGTATTTTGGGAGAAAGTGTGAAGTATCTGGGGGACACATCTATGGGTAGAAGCAGACATCAGGCAAACTGCTGGACTTGTTGTCTTTGCCAGAGGGCCCAAACCCAAGGTCCCCCACCTCCTACCCTGCATCACATGTATCCTTGGCTCTGGCAACCTGCATCGCATCAGTCCAGGCTGCCAGAGGGTAAGAAGGAAAGATGGAAGAAGATGAAGAAAGTAGCAGCGAAGGAATGGAGAGAAGAGTGCACGAATATCAGAGTGGAAGAGAAAACGGCAACAAGCACGCTGCTGGATTCATTGTATGAAAAGGGGGCAAATGGAAGAAGATGTAAAACGGAGGATTAAAAACAAAATGGAGCAAACTAATGATAACATACTGTGTGTGAGAGAATTCATCGAAGTTATTATCCTGCAGAAAGATGGAGATAAATGACTCCCTGCTAAGTAGAGAGAAAATTCTCAGCAATGAGTATTCCCCGTTCTCCCCCATCATCCTCTGGAAACACAACTACAGGTAGATGTTAGTGGCAGCTCACTCAGTGCCGTGTCAGCTTATTTTTTCTTTCACACCATGTTGGCAACATCTCTGCCAAATCGTTTTACTGTTGAAGTCCCTAAATTTGATAATAGAGTGAAATGAAAACATTCCTATGACCTTGAGGGGAAAAAAAGGCTGAGAGAAAGAAAAGAGAGAAAATACATCAAGAAAAGGGAAATATCCAAGGCAATTAGTCCTGAATAGCCATGATCATTATTTCAAGGGTAGCTTCAAGGACTCCTTATACTTGCCATGTACGTCAAAAGTAAAGGTGCCTCTTATTCTTTTTTTTTTTCTACACTATTCTGATGTTAGCTCTGCAGCAAGATGAGCAGAAGGCCATTTGAGCAACTGCTGTTGACTACATGATTAAAGCCAGGGAAGATTTCCGTTCACATTGGTAACAATTTATAGACTATGAAATAAAAAAATAAAATAAAAAAAAGGCCAAGATGGTTTTTACACTCAGTCAAACCTTTCCTGTGTGGGATAAATTGGCTGAGTGTTTGCTCAGTAGGTGGTTTTGTCGTTGGTTGTTCCTATACAAGCAAACAACTTTAAGGTAAAATAGAAAGCTCCCTTTCTGGAATCTGTGTGTACAAAATAATAGTCGTCCAAAGGAACTAACCAGAACTGTTTATAATAGAAATTACTTTTCGTCATTGTAAGTAATTTAATAGCAGATGTTGTAAAGTAATGGAAAAACTAACTGACCCAGGAGTCATGGTTCTGTAGAAGTGAATCATTATTTGTTCATAATAAAAGCAGTATGAAGTTTAATTGATGAGGTAATTCATTCTGTGGAGACAGGTGGATCTGATTTAATCTTATTGCTTGTTGTAATGCTTTCCTGAGTAAAAGTGGTCATTCCAGACATTGTTTTGATCTGAAAACAATCTAATAAAGATTCTAATATTATAACCTCTTCTGGGAAAATATATTAGCGAACCTGCAACCAACTGTTATTATCTCTACTAAATTACTGCATTGTGTTTAACCTGTAGCACTAATGTGATGACCAACTAAACAGCAGCAGATTTAATGCAGTGATGTGGAGATTTTGTAGTTATTTTTTGCAAAAGTAAAAAAAAAAAGTGACATTTTGAATTAATATTCTCTGTCGGTCTGAAAATTAAAAAAGCAGTGCAAAAAAACCTTGACATCTTCTTATTTTGAACATTACATTCATTGTACAGAAAATGTAAGCTTCTTAATAATATGTCTTGTATTCTTTCAATAATGAGAAAAGGATTCACAGGTAATTAATGACTTTGATGATTGTACCAAAGTGGATTGGTGGACAAAAACTAAAATCCATTTTGCACTGTCTCTGTCTTCCCAGTTGAGAGAAACGGACGCCAACCTGGGGAAGAGTTCTCGCATCCTGACCAGCATGCTGAGAAGGTAAGAAGCAGGTAGGGACACTGTTTCTGCACCTTTCTCTGTGCATTGTGCTTTAACAGTGTTGTGAGCTGTGAATGAATGAATGAATAAAACAAACACCTTTTCTTCTAACATAATAAAAAGCATAGCAAATAGCATGATCACCATCAGTCATCTGTGAGAAAAATTGGTTATTTCCTTACTTCCTGTTAAAGTTCTTAAGATGGGTCTGCATTTTTTGTTGTTTGTAAATCATTCAGATAAATCAAAGCGCTGACTGTGTGAGTGAATGACAATTAAAAATATGTGAGGTTGGATGGAATATCACTGTATTTATGGCATAGAGTCTTGGTTCGACTGTAAATAAGGACATTCCAGTACCAAAATGTCTGAAAACAAGTTCCCGCTGCACACGTCTTTTCTTCTTTCTTTGTTTTCCTCAAATCCAACTTCCACTCTTTGTTTCTATTGCTTTCTGCTTCATGCACAAAGCAACCCCCAACAAACGGCACAAGTCCAAGCATTCAGATGCAGACATATCAATCGGCCTTGCATTATCTTGTGCCCACCCCTCCTTTTGCGAACGCGCATGGAGACACACGCGAACACACTTAATACCTTGTCACATCTCCATTTCATAAAGTGCTGGTGGTGCTTAGCTCTGAACCGTGACGCCAGTTTTGTTTCTTGCTCTCTGTTGTTTTTTCTTTTCTTCTTCTCCTTTTTATTCTCTCTCCTCCTTGCTCGTTGTGGATTTTGATTAAGAGTAATATGTAAATGACACCGACTAAATGTAAAATCCCTGGGTAGGAAGGAAGTGCCAATTGAAATAGATGCTTCAGTGCCCATAGACAATTTGCTGGGCGGCTCATGGGGCGACCAACATAAAGTAGGGAGAGGAAGGCCTGATCAGGGCTGTGACGCCGACTGTAACCAATATTTCTGCATATGTCTCCATTTTGTCAACTCTGATTATGTGAAGAGGAGTGGGGAAAAGGGGGGGGGTCAGCTCGCCTGGCTTGTCACCCAAAGCTGTCCAGAAATCATTCATCATTCCCTCCTCCTCCTCTTCTCCTCTCTTCCACCCCCTTTGGAGCTGAAGTAAATAACACGCACTTATTTCAATATTATCATATTAATGTTAAAGTTCAGCTGTCACCTAATGGGAAGACTTAATCAGACGTAGCATTTTAAGAGGCACACCGCTGCCCCCCCTCCTCCTCTTGATGTGCCTCAGCTCCTCTGGTTAGTGCCCTGCTGAAATCAGGATTTATGAGGGCTCTCCAGACTCAGGCTCTGACTGCAAACCCCTCTGACTACTTCCTGCCTTTTTTTTCCTCTTTTGCATTTTATCATTGTCTGCATAAAGGTTGAGTTTTTATTGTAAACCTAACGTCTAAAGTCATTTAAAACCAGAGAGGCAGAACTGAGAGCAAAAATTATGTTTAGGATGCTTGAATGCTTTCTCTCTACACCGCCCCACCACCACTGTTAGCGAAATGTTCCCAGTTTTTGATTAATTGTATATTTGTTTTTGATGTCACTTGCTTTGTCATTGCGCGTGAATTGGAAAGGCAACAAAAGAAGTGGAGTTTACAAAAGACTTTTACAAATAGGTAAGATTTTCCACTGATACAAGCCAGAGGTGGGCTCAAATATTTGTCCCTTTTTTGAAGCCCCTAAGTTTCGACTCAAGAGGATTTAACATTTACTTTCTAATGCAACTTCACATTTTTCTTCATTAAACTGATTGGAAAAAGTAAGACAAATACAATGGAGATAATATATTGTAAAAGGTCAGTAATTTTGGCTCTCATCAAGGCCACAGTGAAATAAGTGGAGTTTGTCTGATTGTGATCCACAGGATATAAAAGATTTTCCTTTTTTTTTTTTTTTGCTGATGTAGTGCACTATAACTAGCAGCTGTTCAAACTGTCCTTTAGGTCTTATGACTGTCACCCCTGCTGAGAAACAATTATTCACTCATTAAGCCGGCTGCCTTGGTTCAAGAAAGCCAATTAACTTTAAGACTCTGTGAATATCACTTATTGTAAGGAACATTCAGAAACATGTTTGCCTCTAAAAAGCTGTTGTTTTGTTCAAAAATAAAACGTTACAACTTTCAAACTGGGAAAAATCCTCTCTGCCAGTGAGCGTAATTGGTATAAAACACTGGGTTTGGTTCTGTTAATTGGTTGTGTGGAATAAGCCCTGTAAATATAGATGCCACTTATATTGTCTCCTCATACTGATTTGGTTACTTCTTAACAAAATCCAAGGTTTTTGTAATGTTAAAAAAAGTTGACCTTGTGAAATTTTTAGTGCTCTACCGTTAATGAAAAATCCATTGTGAAAAGAAAATATGCATGTATATAAGTGTTGTAACTTAATTGCATCATTGTGGACATCTCTAGAA
Source organism: Brachyrhaphis roseni (assembly GCA_903066815.1). Lineage (NCBI taxonomy): Eukaryota > Metazoa > Chordata > Actinopteri > Cyprinodontiformes > Poeciliidae > Brachyrhaphis > Brachyrhaphis roseni. Next base: position 49,029 of record CAEFZY010067293.1, read on the forward strand.
TATTTCTGACATTTTAATTTATTTTAATATGTCTTTTGAGTTCACACCTGCCATTCACCACAGTGAGTCTGACTGATCAGAAATCAGCTGTTCTTCTAGGACCAGAATATTTTTTCAAATGTAAGGTTACAAATGATCGAAAAGTATTTCTTTGGACAAAGGTAACAGTTAGGAGAAGGCAACAATGTCTTGCAAACATATTTTTGAATATCACTTGAAATTTTACATTTTTCATATTATAGTTTTTTTTGTTGCTGTTGTTTTTTTTTACAAATAAAAACTGGGAAATTGATACATGTATTTTTATTCAGCCCTCCTGAGTCAGTACTTTGTAGACCTGCCTTTCTTTTTGTCTCAACCAGCTTTGCACATTTGAAATTTCTGCAGACTTTCTTTGCAAAGTAGCTTAAACCGAGTCACTTTGTATGTGACCATATATATTTAAGTCTTGCCACATACGCTCAACTTTAGAACTTAGGACTTTGACTGGGTCGTTCCAATGGACGAAAACGTTCTGATCATGTACTCTCAACTCTGGCTTTATGCGTAAGGACATTTTCCTACTCGGAAGGAGCTGCTTGTTCTCTAACAAACTTTTGAGACCTTCACAGAACAACTGTAGTTATAATGAGATCAAATCACACAGAGGTGGACTCTAGATTATTTAGGAGGTAAATGATTGCACTGGTTTTTGTTTAGATGTACTAGAGTTAGGGTAAATGGGCTAAATACATATGCACTTTGAATCATTCAGATTTTTATTTTTAAAAACATTAAATCATATATCATGTTTTCCTTCCACTTCACACTTTTGGCAAGAAAACATTGAGACCTGGTTAAAGTCTTAGAAAAAAAAAAACTTTGAGTGGGTCCATTGTTTTGGATGTAAACAATCTTGAACTAGAAAGTTGAAGATGAAGAGGAATTTTCTGTTTCTGTGTCAGCATTACAGGGACTCTAAGCTGGCTGTCTGCTGTTCATGATTAAAAAGGCCATAGGCCCGACTTAGGCCTCTCTTGTTTCGGTGACATGTTGACACCAAGGCATTCATAAATACAAGATGATTCTCTGACAAGAGTAAAATCCTTCCAGCTGATTTTCTGAACTCCTCCAGCATTTCACCCACCCATGGTCAGAACATTTGGGGTATGGGATGCAGCTCCACACCCAGTTAGGACCACTGGGGCTTCTGGCAACTTCACGGAAGCAGGACGGACGGGGGGGGTGATGGTTACAGTGAAGGGCAATGAAGCAGCAAGAGCAGGATGAGGGGGGGAGAGGATGTATATTTTGAAGCTGAGGGGTTGTCTGCTCTCACTGGCAGCTGATCCCACATGCAGGTGGTCGACTCAGTCGCCAGGCAGATCAAAAAGTCAAGGCCCCGGGTGGACCTTCCTTTGAAATGGGAATGGGGTCTAGATATCAGACAGAAAACATAAGCAAGCTCACAGCCACAGAACAGCTCCATATTCATGGCTGGGACTGGCAGTAGCGACGGGCGGGCAGGCAGGATGGACAGAACTTGGGCTCATTCTGTGCACTGATGAAGTCATCCTCACACCATAGGATGATGTGAGGATGATGCTTACATGCTAATAGTGCTGCTCTGTTACCAAACCATGAACTTACTTTCTTCAGCTTCATTTTCATGTGGCCATTATTCGCTCTTTGGTTTTACGTACTAGATCAGTGGTAAAAATTCAGCAAAAACATGGAACTAACTGAATACAAACAAGTCACAGAAAAACATCTAAAGAGGAGAGAAGTTCAAATTACCATGTATCTGGTCACAGATTATATATATATATATATGATATATATATATTTTATTTATTTATTTATTTTTTAAACTTTATCAGCTAGGATTTTCACAAGTCATTTTTCCAAATTTAGTAAAGTCCCAAGTTTCAAATCTCTAATGGCTCAAATTAACAGTCTCTCATTAAATACCCACAATCTAGCTGCCAAGAAGACTGAATTTCTCTAATCAAATAATATATTGTTTTATCATAATTTAACACATACAGTTATTCATTTAAGCACATTAATCAAGTAAACAAGCTCTTATGAACTCTACTTTTGATAGTAAGGGGTGAAGTATTTCCACAAATTGCAAAAATCTACAAATACTTGAGATCCACTCGCTTATAGTTGCCCAATTTAAACCTTTAAATCCTAAATGTAGCATCAGCAATCCAGCCAAAATCCAGTTGTTATGGATGAATGAGCAAATATATTTACTCACAGGACATTTAAAGAACTGCGTACAATTAAAATAAGCAAAAGTATCCAGCCAGAGATTTTTAATTTAGGACATAAAGGATTAATTGTTCAAACAACAAATATGCCTTAATATGCTTTAGTGGAACACATCTTACCATAATATTAGTTCAGAAGCTATCAACTAGTCTACCCACCACAGTCACCCCTAAGATGGCTTTTTAAATCTCTTGTTTGTAGCAATAAGATTGATTACAACCATTTAAAATGATCTGTCAATGTTACTCAAATAAAATTCTGCAGCCAAATATTCACATATTTTGTTGAAGTACTAAGATATTCAGTGTCTTTTATGTAAGGTTTGTTTGGCCTATTTTGCATTTTATTTGTGCATTACACCTGAACACATCATGGCAGCCATTTTTTTTTTTTTTTGTCCCAAGTGTAGCAGATCATTCCTAGTGGATCTTCTTCTCTCTGATCTGCTGTCTGTGTGGCTGCCACAATAATTCCACATACTAAACGTGAACATGTTCACTTTGCCTTGCAATTTGTTCATCCTGGCATCCGTTCCCATCGCACGCACACACCTTTTCCTGCTCCTTGTCACTTTTGGTTTATTCCTTTGGGTCAGTCCCACCTCTGCCCTTTCCCCTGTTCCCATCTCAGGAGTCATCCTATTCGTGTTTGAGTTTTTAATGTCCAGTCTGCTTTTATTTTGGCAAAGAAGCACAGTATCAAAGTTTGATGCATGTGTACTCCCTTGGCACTGCTTAGGTTAACTTTATAGTGCATATCAAGGTGAGCGCAGCTGTTGTCTGATATGCTCAGAGAAACAAGGATAGCACGCTATTAGCTGTTAGAGGTGATTTTGTTGTGTTTTGGTGATCTGATGACTGAAATTTTTTAAGGGTTTGATCATTATTCTTGCAAAGCTGTTTGTGTTTTCTTTCCTAGTACTTTGCTGTATTATTTGCTGCTATAGTAAAAGAGAGTGTTTGATAGTAATGGAGTACAGGTGCAGTGCTGTATATTCAGTACGATTGAGAAGTGAATTTTTGTAGCAATTCAATTAAAAAACTGTGACTTGTTTGTAGACTCATTAACCACAGAATGATGTATATTAAGCATCTTTCTGTTCATTTTTATTAAAATAGCTTACAGCCAATGAAAACTTGAAATTCAGCTTCTCAGAAAATTATATTGCATATGACCAGTTAAAAAAACGGGATTTTTAATCCAAGCTATTGTCTACATAATCATGCAGAAGACTGCTGACATGACAGTTGTCAAGTAGTCTCCATGTGGCTGAGCCACTAGCAACTGACTATTCAGAGCAATACTATTTAGCTGCAGACTGTTAACACCACTGTAAGACTCAAAATCACCCTAGGGCTCCACAGTCTGAAACCTATTCTGATTTGTAAATACCAGTAACCTATGAACATTTCTAAACTGTGTACAGGCTGATAAACAATGGATAATTTGACAACTTATTAATGTAATTTGTCATAAAAGTTTGGGTCAAGAGTAGAGGAAAGTTAGGTTTAGGTTTAGTTTACATATTGGAGGATGAAAGTAAAGTATTTTTGAACTCCAAAAGAGCCGACAGTGGTGCCTACAGCTGTATACTTCTCAGCCGGATTAAAAATTTGTGGAAGGAAAAGTGTAGGGGGAAAAAAGGTGAACAAGCAGCAGGGATAACGACGGCCTTGAGAAGAATATGAACCAAAAGTAATTCAAACAGTTTTTACCCCTATATTGTAAGACATGGCTTTTGAAATCACATTTGTTTAAACTGTGATAAATGTTTCGAGATGCTTCTCACTTCTCCTCTTCACACTTTTTTGCAAAATAAAAACAGTCTAATTCATGTAAAAGGAATTACAAAGACACATCTTTCAGCTTTTTAAATATCCGTTATATTTAAACATCCTTTATTGATGGGTCTAACTTAATTTTCAAAAATTTCTCAAAGGAATGTGACTGAATGCAAATATAAACTGTGTCCACTCTTCGTAAAGGCATCAAATAAAGACAAAAACAAACTAATACATTTTATTTATTTTGAAATACCTGTTTAGGTTTTAAATGTCAGATGAGTGTGCAGTCTGCAGAGTGACGATACTTTTTATTATTCCTCTGTGTCTGTGGCCACAGGCTGCTGCTGGGACAATGACAGGGTGCGCCTCAGCCTCATTACTCACTGCTCCAGAGTCAAACAAGCGCTGCTGCTTACTGTTTCTCTTTCTCACTCTCCTTTCTGCTCCATCGCTGTCTTTTTGTCTCTTTCTACACCTCGCCCATTAGAGAGTGCTGATGGGACGTTTTTTGCAGAAAGAAAAAGATGCACACAAGCCTGAGCTGTAGAGTAAGGGGTTGTTGACAAGGGCAAAGACGTGTTGTTGTTTTATATAAGGCATGCATTAGTCTGTTGAGGCTTGAATTGCTTCACTGACTAGCAAAGCCCCCCCTTTCCCTGTATTTATAGTGGGCATCCTTTTTTTCCAAGGTTAGTTCCAAGTGAGTGCAATGAAATATTGGTTAAAAATTCATCTTTGCAAAAAAGCCCAGGATTTAATATGGGCAGCAAACTTTAAATACAGTACAACATATTTGCCTTACCTCTTTTAAGGCAATTGGCATTTCAAGTTAAAGCAAAGCAAGCAGAAACTTTGGGCATATCTTGAGTTAGACTCTTTTATTGGTACAAGTATCTCTCTGCTTGTCCAGGAACTCGTCTTCAAAGCTGAATCTCAGTATTTCAACAAAAAAAAAAAAAAAAACAGACTTTGTGCCATCACTACTTCTCCAATTGCTCAGGGGTCATCTCGTCCTGACATAGAGGTGATGCTTCGTTGGACCTCACTGACACCATCCGAACCGATGGAGTTTTATATTTTTCCCCCCCACACTCCTTTAACCCTGACAGACTGTCGTTCTGACGAGATGACTGGAGATCAGTGGCGCTCTCATCCCTTGAAGTGGCTCCAGGTGTCACTCCAAGGGTACCCGCCCTTTTTGATCTGCCGTCAAGCGCCTGTCGGGCCACGGCACCCTCTGATTTCCCCGTCAGAAGGGAAAGAGGCTTTCCTGTCCAAAAGTTCCACCTCTTACTTTTGAGTGATGGGAAGGGTGAGGAATTGGCAGATGTGGAGCACATTGTCTCCATAATCATTTGTGGAGCTGGGCTTCTTTCCAGTTGTAGATATTGCCTAGTTCGAGTTTACCAGCTATAGGGAATCCTCTTGACACCTCCACCACCCATGGGAGCATTGTATAGAAATGATCCTGATTTGATATCCCAAGCCCTGACAGTTCGCAGAACAGAAGAAAGCAAAATAAACATCAGATGAAACCAAAACATCCTCAATGATCATGCTGTGGGCCTTGTCTTGAGAACAAAAAGCATCCTCTCAGACATCTTCAGATGCTGTCCAAAGGAGGTCCCTGTTATTACTGAGGTGCTGCACAAACAAAGAGGGGAAGATAAAACAAAATGGAGGAATGGAAGTGTATATCTTCTCAGCGAACATAGATGCTGGTTTCCTTCCTGCCTTTTGTTTTATTATATCCCTTATGTTATCCCCTCCTACTGTGAGCTTCTGTAGAAATTACAGGTGAGCTCTCAGTCTGTGGCAGGCCCAGCCTTTCGTCTAGAGGGGAAAAGATAGTGGGTATGAGTGGGGTTGGGGGTGGAGGGGCTGAGAAGGAAAGGAAGAAGAGATTTGTGCTTTTGCAGTAGTGCTGTGTTGTTTGTTGAGCGCACCCTTCCCTTTGTCTGTCTGGCGATAACTTATTCAGCACAGGACCATTCATCCAGGGGTTGAGCGCAGGCGTCCGTCAAGACAGAAAATAATGAGGCGACAGCGGCGCAGAGGATAGCTTTCACCCTCTGCATTCCCTCCCCTCACTCCCCTCCGTCTCCTCCTTCTAGCCTCCCATTATCAGCTGATTTAAATAGGTAATAGGGGGCCTTCTCAAGGACATTTTGAAGCAATTAGAACCTATCACATTGTCTGTTCTTTGACTCCTTTTTCCTCCCAGCATGCCATCATAGATACTTCTGGGCAGGCTTTTGCCACAGCTTTCAGGAATTTTGTGGAATGCCGCTTCATCAATAAAAGCTTGTTTTGTATAAAGAGGAAAAAAAGGCAGCTGTTGTGTGGTGCATAGTTTTGCAATAGTGTCACTCGGACAATTTGCTGCGATGATGTATGTTCCTTTGTTGTTGTGCTTATGTTCATATATTTAAACCGCATGTATAAAGTCTACACACCCCAGTTAAAATGTCAGGTGGTTGTGATTTAAAAATAAATGTGCAATCAGTCCACTCAGATCTTAACTGCCATTAATCCAGAAGGTTTGCAGCTTTAACTGCTGCGACTCTTCTGGGAAGGTGTTTTCTAAAGTTTAGGAGGGAGTTTATGGGAAATTTTGACAATTCTTCCAGAAAAATTTACATATTGTTCCTTTATTCTTAAGTTACTTCCTTCTGTTGTCTGTACACCATGACCACTTGAAAACCAAAGCCAAATTCCTTGTTTGTGCACACAGTATTGGGTGGTAAATCTAAATTCTGAAATGCATTTGTGTGGTCTGACACTGATGTTGGACGAGAAGGTCTGGCTCACGTTCTCTGTGTTCTGTGAGGCTGAGGTCAGTCAAGTTCTTCCACACAAAACCTGCTCATCCACATCCTGATGGACTGGAGCTTAAAATTGTCCAAAATGTCTTGGTGTGTGGATGCTTTAAGAGTTCTTCTCACTGGAACTAAAAGTCCAAACCCACCTCATAAAAAACAGCTCCACACCATAATCTCCTCTCCACCAAACTCTAAACTTAGCACAATGCCGTCAGGCAAGTGCCATATTCCTGGCAACTGGTAAACACAGAGTCATCCATTGGGCTGCCAAACAGAGATGTATGATTCATCACACCAGAGATTACATCTTTATTGCTATAGAATCCTGTGGTGACATGTTTTACAGCCCTAATCTAACATTCGGCATTGTTCTTGGTGGTGTAAGGCTTGGATGCAACTGCGTGACCATGGAAACCATTAAGTTAATCGCTCTGTGCATTCTTGAGTGAATTTGAAGGCCACGTAAAGTTTGGAAGTCTGCACTGGTTGATTGGTAGAAAGTTGAAGACTTCTGCATCACTCTGTGATTTTATGTTCCCTCCCACTTTGTGGCAGAGTTGCTGTCGTTCCCAATTACCCAATTGACTGTGGAACATCTTGTTGCAAGGAGATTTTCTTACTGCAGTCATTGCATAGGTGGGATTCTAACACCATAACACACTGGAGTTCACAGCCCCTGAGAACAAGCCATTCTTTCACAAATATTTGTAAAAGCAGAGTGTGTACCTAGATGCTGGATGTTATACATTTGTGGCCAAGGAAATGATGGGACCACCTGAATGAACTGTTTTGGATCTGTGAGAAGATACTTTTGGCAAAATAGTGTTTATCCTGTAAAAATTCAACAAAAATATGAGAATAGAAAGCTGGTGTTAAGTTTGCTGAGTTTATAACTGGACTAAAAGTTTTAGTCAAATCTAGCTCTGAACTTTTTCGACCATTCCAAATCTTTTTGTTTTGTTGTTTTTTATGGTGATTTTAACACATACTGGTGCTAAAAAAATAAAATCCTTCTTTATCTTTAGCTTTCTAGCAGGCTCCTAACGAGTTTGGTGTTAGGAGTGCAAATAATTTACACTTTTCATGATTTCATCCACATTGAAAAAAGTCTAGTTGTAGTTTTCTGTTTAATGATAGAAAACCCCAGGGCTTAATGCTGGCACCACCATATTTTGCTGTTGATTTTAAGTTGTTTTAGTGATGACCAGTGTTACATTTTACTGTTAGTGATGTTGCTCCTCTTATATCTTTCTTTGCAAGGGTGCAAATGCTTGAAATATTTAGAAAAGCTCAAATTTTTACTTGTCTTAATATTTTCTTCTAGCTCATCAATCATTTACTGTGCCTCTGTATGTCTGTTTCTCATCCTCGCTGCCCCCCAGGATGGTGCAATGAAACAAAAGCAGAACATTGTTGCAATGTTGTTGATGGCATGAAAGATATTCTTTATCACAACTGGGCAAAACAATAAAACACAATCACAATTTGTATTTCTTTAAGAAAGTTTAAAGGTTTAAAGGAAAAACATTTGTAGACAACAGGAGATCCTGTAAAATACTTTAACTTCACATTGGTCCCGTTTCCAAGCAAAACACCCTCTAACCTTGAACACTTTTATACAAAACACAAAAATTGGATTTATATTGTATTTCTGTGCTTCAATACCAAAGCCTGGAAGGCAAAAGGCCAGACCCACCCATCCCTTAGTTTGGCTTGGTGATGTTGTGAAGGCATTCCATGATGTCTAAAACACAAGAGGTTTTATTTAACAAATACTGAAGAAAACCACTTTCAACATGTCTTATTTGCCAAAATCCAATCTTCAAATTCAATCTCAATCTTGTTTGAATTCTTTCTATTGTCATATGAAAATTGGAGTGATTCATTCCTGACAGAAGTGTCGCCGATTAAAAAAGATACTGCAGAAGGGAGGAATAACCGAATCGAAGAGCAGAGCTTTTGCCTTTTTGTTATTGATTCACATCATCATTGTTGTTTTATTCAACAGATTTTATTACCCTGTGAAAGTGAAAGATGCCATTCAGTTTTGGCATTTTAAAAGAACCTTTCAGAATGTTAAAGCACGCTTGTTTTCTTCCTTGTTTGTTCCGTTTTTTTGTGGCTTTTTTTCAGTTGTGAATTAATCTTCAAATAAATGCAAAAATTTTGATCAATTAATCTTGTAGTGATTGCTGCCAGATTAAATGGTATTAAAAAAAACTAAGGAAATAATTCAGATTATAGAAAAAGAGACTCATCCAGTCACTGTTATCATTTGCGCGTAGTTTCTTCAGGATTTGAAAAAGCAATTGTTAATGTGAAAAGGATAACAGGCCAGTAATAGTTTTGTCTAAAAAGATTTATTTTATTTTTATTCTTTGCATTTGGCCCAGACTTTACTTTGTCACAATAATAGTTGAGTTATTTTCTATAAATAGTTTATAGAAAATAATTCTTGAGATCTTTCTTATTTATTCATTCTTTGAGTGTTGAACTCTGCCCTCTCTTTGGCAGTGCTTGTTGATGGATGTACATTTTTATTATACATTTTTTCCATCTGCTACACCAGTTACACCAGTTCTGGTGGTGACAAAAATACAAAAAGTGACGTAAGTATCTGCGTTGGTCGAACATTGTAGCCAATATAATAATAATAAAACAGTTTTAACCCATGTGAACTTTGAGAGCACATTTTAATTTAGTTTTATTCATTGTCACTTGACTAAGATGTAGTTTAGTTTTTGTCAGAATTTAGCCATCTGTAGTGTTTTTAGTTTTAAATCTATTTTTGTTAATCTTACTGCATTTTTAGTCACCCCCTCAAACATTTTTGCCTCGTTTCAATCATTTTTGATTAATAATTCTAATACTACTTTATTACTTTATATTTTAGCTCCTTTTTATTCAGAAAATATCCTCAAAAACTGAGGTGGGAAAAAATCTACAACAGAATTTATCTTGATTTATTGAGATAAACCTTAATATGCCCATTCCACTCTAAAATTGAAAATATCTGAATATTTTCTATAAATTGTATAATCTACAGGTAACCCTAACCTAAATAGGACTATTTTTCTATTTGTATGTTTTCCGCTTTGTTTAAGCATATCTAATTTAAACGTCACATTCTCATTCCAAACGGTTGACGATTAAAGTTAGCATAACTTTTTAGGTGTTAATAGACACAAAGCAAGTGGATAGCTTGATCTATACCATTCTATCAAAGTGTCTTTGTTGACAAAAATGCCTAAGAAATTTGTTAAAGTCAAGTGCACTGTATTCTGAAGCTGTTGGCCTGGCTTGGGCTTTTGGGGAGTGTACCAGCATTGCACTGCTGGTAATGACAGGTTCCATGTTGCCCATGGCTTGTGGCCCATTGCTCTGTTTGTTTGGAGAGTGGTGCTCGGCCGTGAAGTGCTTGCCCAGCTGGCAGAGACGGCGTGCCCCATTGGCCCCAACGGCTGGCTTCTTTTTGGACCACACCAGCCAGGCAGACTGGCATTCAGGAGGCTGTGGGGGAAAGACAAGGAGAAAGGAGGGTGTGACTGAGAGATGGGAGCTGTTGGCTGTGCACCTCGGTGCTAGATCGGGCCCGCTGCCAGCTCTAGAGAAGATTTCCTTGCTCACACCACAATCTTCGCGTCTCTTTGGCGACAGGGATCACAGTTTGCACCTAAAGGGTCAACATCATCCCATTGTGACCTGCCTCAGCACGAAGATACATGCTCACAGCACAGCTCTGAAAACCCTATATAGGCCTTTTTCTTATTTGAATTAATTCGTGAGCTAGCAATATTATTGTGACTGGTAAAATTTTCCAAAACACATTAACGTCTATTTTTTTCTTATTTGCTTGTAAAATTAAATATTAGGGCTATTAGAAAACAAGTTATATGACAAAAGTTATTTTAAAAGAAGTAATTAAGATTTCTAGAAATGTAGCTTAAAAAATAATTAGTTTCTGGGATCCCATACACTGTTTATGACATTCTCACTTAACTTTAAATTACCAAGATCAAATCACATAACATATTGTACTTTTAAGTCTACCTTTGTCTCAAACTTTCCACCTTCCCGCCTTCAAAAACCTATGGTAGTGATCCCTGACTATTACTATTATTATTTGAGTGTTCGTACAAGCATTTCTACCAGATCAGTTACACAGGGCACATTAACAGCACAAACCTCATTAACAATATATATAGCTTATTTATTTATAAAGAAATGTTTAATAAGTTCTTGTAGTAGTTATAGCATAAATTGGCTTGACTATTATAGTTTTTGTGGTTTTGTGTGATTTTTGAAAGAACTCTCATGCCCCTACTGTTATGAATTGATCCTAACCCCAACTTTTGGAACCAGTGTAATATGGTGTCTTCTATCTGATATACTAGCTGGTTAGGTTCTATTCTATCAGCGATACAATAGAACCTAAAGATGGCTATGAACAGTTTGAGAGATTTAGAGAACTTTTCCAAGCCAATATTGTCTAATCAAAAATGGATTAGACATCCACTGTAAGGAGTCTGTAAGGAGCAGACTGTAAGGAGTCTGCTACAAGACTCCTTACAACCCCAGACAACTTTGCCCTAAGTGATATCTTTATCTTTAAGCTAATCTGGATACAAATTGCTACAGCTGTCACACAGCTGCCCCATTCTTGCCTGTTAGATGCAGGCAACACAAGAAAAATATCTAGTTCTTCCTAAAATAACACTGAATTCTGAAATTCAGAGCAGCTCAGCATTTAGAGCCATCTTGTTTGTTTTCTAAGAGTTTGCTGGGTCCCTTGCATACATCCTGTTAGCCATTGTGTAAACCATAGCCCCCCTTACCACACATTCTGATGGCGCCATGGCTAACATTGCTTCACTGTTACAGGGAAGTTGTGAGGACACTGATGTCTTGGCCTTGCATCCTAGTGTCATTTTCCCAGCCTGTTTGTGGAGCCCGCCAATACCCTCATTCTCCTCAGCTGACCTGACTGCATCATGAAGTATCACACACATGTGAGGAGCTTGATATTCCAGCCAGCAGCAAATGTTTTCCTGCCGTTTCTGCTGTATTTGTCCTCTGTCCTGACTCGTGTTTAGGCTCTGTTGTGCGGTTGTTTTTCCCTGAGCCTCTAGGCCAGGACTCTCATTTTGTTTAACAAGACGTTGACGTACACTCATCCCATCTAAAAGTTCCCTCGTGGTGGAGCATTTAAAAAACAGACTAGACATAAACCATTTCTAAACACTGGTTTCATTTTACCGATCTTTAATTACATCGTAGCAACCGAGGTACAGAATTGAAGCAAAGCACCATGTTATCAAAGCATATAATAGCGAGGGATTCCACAGCTGAAAGCCAGTGGGTTTGGAAAAGAAAAAAATATACATAAAAAATACTTAAGAAATGTTAAGGTGTTAAGAGCCTGCAGATTTCTAAGACTGTCTTCATGATTTTTGGCATTTTGTTTTAAAATGTAGTGTATGATTATAGCTTTGTAATTTAAAAAAAAAAAACAAGCCGCTGTTCATTCACTTGCTTTCATAAAGTCCTGCATACAATCCTGTGAGAAAAGTATTTCCCCTCTTTCAGATTTTCTTTGCATAAACACCATATAAACCCAATGTGAAAACATAGCTGCCCTAATAACTAAACCACATGCCAACAAAGTATTTGCTTTAAGTGTCTTTTATACCACTGTGGAGGAATTTTGCCCCCTTATTACTTCTATGAACGTTTTAGTTGTGCCACATTGAAGCATTTTAAATCATTACCCCTTTTTATGCAACATATAAATTGCGTTTAAGTCCAGTCTTAAGTTGCACCACTCCAAAACTTTTTAGTCATTGTCCTTCTGCATAACCCAAGAATGTATAAGCTGAAGGTTACTAACTGATTTTCTTAATGTGTTCATAGGAATTTTATGGTAAATGTTCTGGCAAAATTCATTTTCCTCTCAATGACCCTGACTATTACAGTACTACTGCCAAGTTTGGCTTTAGGGGTCTTGTTTCTTTTCTGAAAAGCTGTGCTAGTTTTGATGTAACTGGACAAATAACCTAAAACTTCTGCTCTCATCAGTCAGTTATAATGACATTATAATTACTTTTGGCAAATCTCAGATAGGCCTAAGCACGGGTTTTTGATCGTTATACCTTTGAACTCTCCCATGAATCTGTTCTTTCCCAGTCTGTTTCATTTGGTTGAATGTTACCCCCTGACCTTAACTAAACAGAAAGATACAGTTCTTTAATTGTTCTGGGTTACTTTGTGACCTCCTAGATGAGTTGTTTGGCACCATTGGAGTAATTTTGGTTGGTCAGCTGCTCTTGGCAGGGTTCAATTCATGTTTTATGTCTTCCACTTTGGCTTGCAGTGTCCTAAATCCCTAGAAATAGCTTTAAGTTCCTGTCTAGACTAATAGTTGCCATTTGGTTCTCATTTTCCATTTCTATAATTAAGAGACATGATGTGTTGTTTTTTTATATATTTTTACATGCCTTATGTTGTCAGCCAGGTTATGTTTAAGGGATTTCTTAATTGTACAGGTCTGGCAGTAATCAGGCCTGGGTGTGGCTAGTGAAATTGATCACATCTTTCTAGAAAATGCAGTAATCACAGTTGATTCACAATTTAACAAGAGGGTACAATTACCTTTTCACACAAGCACACTAAGGTGGTTTGGATAGATTTCTCCCCTTAATAAATGCAATCACTATTTGAAAAGTGCTTTTATGTACAGTGTTCAATCGGATTATCTTCATGTGATGTTAAAAACTAATTGATCAAAAATGTTTGAGGAAACATATTGAATCACTGTTGTGACACTGTTACTAATTAAACTATCTTATTAACTTTACACCTATCTTTAAAGATAGGTGTAAAGTATCTTTTTCTCCCCATGTAACTCCATTGCTCACATTTTTAGTTTATCTTCCAGTGACAACCCACAGCCAAATAATTGTAGGTATACAAACCACGGGGTTGCATTCCCGTTACACAGACTCTCGGTGTATTACGATGTCATGAAGAGTGTCATTGTAGCCCAGAGCGATGGACAAGCCTTCTTCCAGCTCTGTGACAAAGGCCTCTGTGAGGTCGTGACCAAGGCCAAGACTATCAGTGCTATTAGTCTAGCGGGGAAACACTATAACAACGAACCCTGTCAAATAATGGTGTCAACAGTGGAATTGTGCAGCTTCATTTGTGTAAGGAATGTCCCTGTTTTAATGGTGACTTGTTGCTGTCTATAGACTCAGAAGGTCAGATTCTGCCATGTTTCTCTCTGCCTATTGTGCTTTTGAATTGACTTTACCATCTATAAGCTGAACAAGGATTTAAGATTTTTACTTTCTATAAACTTTCCAAAGTCATAAAGGTCAGTTGTGAGGGATAGATAGCCTAAAGACATAGGTGTGGGTGAAGACATAGTGGCTTTTCCCCTTCCACTGACAACTTGTGCTTTACTACTTTGTTTTTTTTTTTCTTCCTTATCAGAAACTTTACTGTATTTTTGAGTTTATGGTTTAGGTCAAGTTCTGGCATCAACATTAAGCATTTCACATAAATCCTATTGTTAGTGCACACTTTGCTAAAACCTTTCAAAAATTTATAAGTTGTTCTTATTGAATTGTTTCTGATTCTGATAACAGTTTAGAAACCTAAAATAAGATATTTTTTTGTTCCGAATATATTATAACAATTAATTATTATAATATATATTTAATAACACAACATATTTGAATCTATATAAGAGAAATGGTAAATGATTTGTTCACACAGTATGTTTCCACACTGAAGGCTTATAAATTCAGACGTGAATTTTGATATTTGCGTTAAATTTCTGCTGCCGTGACATACCCTCTGAGTTTCCACACTTCCTTCTCTTGACTTTCTGGATAAAATGGTTTCTTTGGTTTCTATCTGCTCCTCTGGTCAGAGTATTGCTTCCCCCTCTCTTTGCTGCTCCACATCTTTCTCCCTCTTCGAACAGTAAATGTTAAGATCCAGGAGTGGATCAATGGCTCTTATCCTTTGATGTGCCAAGACGCATTACGAGAGGTGAGTTCTAATTGGAGCAGAGAGTTAAGGATCGATGTTGGCTGTAATTGCCTGAAACAGGGATGGGTGTGAGACTTTATTATCATTAATATTTAGACATAATGTGGGTGGACTCGGCCCAGGCTAAATGTACAACAACTGTACAAACCTTTGATCTCTGGAGGTAAGCAGATCGATGGGAGTTTGTTGAGGAGTGGTCAAACAAGAAGAGGTGGTGGAAGTGGATGACTGGATGCACAAGTTAAGAAGAAGATTTTTCTTCAATTTTAGCCTTTTACAATTTAAAAGGCTGCAGTAGATATTAACGAGAACATAAATGAGCGCAGAAGGTTAAGTTTGGTTAATAACTAAGGTTATTTGTTTTACAATTTCGAAATAGAAACAGATACTTCAGCGTTAACCCTGCCTTTGCCCTTTTAATTTACTATCATTAATTTAAACATAATTTGGTCAAGGTTCCTTCTCATTCAGAGGTCCTCATATCTGGAACAGTTTACTATCAACATTAGTATTAATATCAGAGTTTTTAATTCCCAGGTGAAACAATACAAAAACAAGAAGTGAACTCTGATTTATACAGACCTATTTAGAGGTGGAGAAGTTGTTTTCTCTAATATGCATTTTTATCTTTTTTTGTCTATAGTCATAAAAAAATCATATATGTATATATGTGTGTGACAGAAATCTTTAATTTTAATTTAGGTGTCTTTTCGCCAAGGACTAGGTTTGTAAATTAGCCAGTATGCACAAAACAATAGTTGCTCTCTTTATACATGTAACACTTCTTTAATGGGCTGTCCTTGAAAAACAAAGAAATACTTGTGTTTACCTTTTTGACAAGGTCTATTGTTTGGGAATTGTAACCAAATATGATGTAGGAGGAGTCCTTAAGGGAATCCGGGTGCTACCTTGGTGTCACCAAACACAAGTCAATGTTACCTAATATTTTTGGATAAAGGAGAGAGATGAGACTGATGGAACTTTCTCCGTCTAACAGCATGACCAGAGGGAGCAGAGAAGATCCCCACAGAGAAGGCTGAGGGCACACTGAAACTGTGATGCTGTTATGTGTCCTCCCAGTGCTGTCTCTGCCTCTGTTTTTGTCTCAAAATGGTTCCCCAAGGACTGATACCTTAATCATTGTACTTAGCAGACAAAGATGGGTAACAGGTTGCACAAAAACAGGTGTGTTAGCTTTCACGTGTGAGACCTGTTGTCTGATATTGGACAGGCTAGGCAGAATCCCTCCAGGAACCAGGTCATTGGGATCGCTGATTCTCCAATGAGATTGAAGTTTGAAGTAGCTCTCATAATTTCACATAATATTTTAGTGTGCTTTCATTAATCTAAGATCTCGGAGTGGGTTTTTCCACCAAAGCTCTAGTTCTTAACCTGGGCTGGTGCTAGAGCCATTTCTTTACTGGTTTGTATCAAATTACCAGCTTGGTTTTCCACAGCCAGCGTGGAGCCACATCATTCATCGCTAAAACATTTCTTCTTGTAAATGTTTAACACACTCTGTCGCAGACAGTGAAAAAATACAAATTATACACCGCTGCATTGAATTTTTCTTGGTTTAACACATGTTCATCTGGTCACTGAAAGGGTTTATGGGTTACCAAATGGGTAACCAAATATCCAAATTTCAAACAATACTCAACAAAAAAATAAAACATTTTACTATCCTCCTTTAGACCACCAACTGTTTCTTGAATGAAAGTTCCTATCTTTTATTCACAATTTGCCAACTCAGAAGTGACACCAAGTGGCTACACAAACAATGCAACAAACCCACAAAAAACATGAACATGAAATACAAAAAATTAATAAATATAGCTCCTACATCTCCAACATGTAGATCACTCTGTGGAGTTCAAAACAACTTTTAAAGCAAGATTTATCAACACTACTGACTCAGTTAATGTAACAAAAAGTACAGATTTTAGAAACTGGGTTATTAATGGTTTTTCAGGTAGAAAATAATCTGTCAGTGCATTAACACACTTAAATAACATGATAATAAAGTAAATATTGGGAACATATGAGACTGTGAGCTTGTGTTATTACTACAACTGACAGTTGTATTGGCTGTTTTTGTCAAAATTAGGCTACTCAAAAGTGAAAATAACCCAGGGGTGTTAAACATGGCCTTGCCTTCCAGCTTCTAATGAAGGTTGTTGTTTTTTATGGCTCAACAAAGACTTGGTGCTGAAATAGCACCAATTTAAGTGTACCTGAGTTGGTACTTACACCAGTGGAAAAACAGATAACTAGTGCTTGGCAAACACTCACACCACTTTAGCTCTGGAATCGGTTTGGAGTAGAAAACTGCCAGAAAAAAGCAGAAAACTGGCATTAACAAATCAAGGAAATTACCATCTAACTATTCACAGATTAACCCCAAATTGGTTTGTCAGTTTTTCCC
>CAEFZY010067299.1:0-40814 GCA_903066815.1 Brachyrhaphis roseni
TTTTTTAACCAGCCCTGTTAGTGCTGTGCTACTACCGTGTTGCTGCTGTGTTACTGCCGCGTCACAGACACTGTTTGGAAAGAAAAGCTAAGGTATATTACTAAAACTTTGAAAACTCTTTCTGTGTACCGTCTGTATGTAGGCACATGTGGCTTATAGACAGGTGCGGCTTATGTATGTACAAAATGGTTTTTTACGTTACAAATGTGCTGGGTGCGGCTTATAATCAGGTGCGCTCTATAGTCCGGAAAATGCGGTAGTTACAGCTGGAGAAAACACGGAGCAATGGTGAACCTTCTCAGGACTGGCCAGTCTACCAAGATTACTCCAAGAGCACACAGACAGTAATACGTTCTAAATCACAGCATGTCAAGCTTGGACGTTGCCTTCCTACAAAATATCGCTCAATTCTCATTTCCCTTCGCAACTCCGTCTGGGATTTCTCCCATTGAGTTCAATTCCTCCAGTAGTATTTCAACAAATTGGCCAATCAAATAACAGAAGGAGAAGTTGTGAGCGATGACGTTGATTTTCTGCTCCGTTTTAGTTTTGTAGCCAGCTTGCAGTTCAGTCCGTGTCGGCCACACCTCCAAATACTGAATCTACATTACCAGTCATCTGGTTTGGCTCAGCACTTCTCTTCTTTGTAGTGGAGGGTGGTTGTTTAAGAACAGGATCACAGCGTAGGATTTACGGATTACACATGTCACGGCCAAACGGTAGCGATTGGGTCAAACTTTAAACTTCAATAGAGTCCACGCCTCCAGGAAACAATCGTTCCTCGATAGCTGAGGGGCAAAACCCTCAGTACGAAATGAAGCGTATAACAAGGGACAGGGTTTTACTAGGCTACAGTACACCGTACCAACCTCAGAACAATGCTGATTAATCAACAATGAGAAAAAGACTGGGTAAAACACAACATCTACAGGTGTTCAAGTCCAAATGACACAGATGTCCACGTTCCTATTTGCAAAAAAAAACAACAAAAAAAAAAAAAACATTGTGATGATACCCAAGACTTTTGGGAAAACATTTTGTGGATGGATGAGACAAAGTGGTAGTTTGATGATCTGGGTTGCTTTGACTTACATCAGTGCGTCTCAAACTGTGGTCCCCAGACGCCCCCCAGTGGTCCGCAAGGTACTGCATGTTAAAAACATTTTATTTGCCTTGACATGAGCTCAAAGTGCAACACATGCAGCTAGCTTACTAGAAGACCGTGTTTAAAAATAATAATATATAAGTGGCTCTAGGCCGGTACACTCAAAAGAAAAGCTGAAGACACCGATGGAAAGAAAACAACGCCAAGATGACTTATATGATTGGAAAAATGTATGTCTGCAGGAACAGTTTTCGGTTTCTGAGGGTGAATTGCATTACAGCATGTCATGCAGAGCTACACTTTCCAAAATGTAGTTCATTCAATAAGTGCGTTAAGAGACTAGTATTTTCATTTCAAGTTGTATTTATTAAGATGTTGTTTTTTTGGGCAATATCAAGTGAGGTGATAGCAGCAAGTCTATATCTGAAAAAACCCCAACAACTTAGATGAGTCACCTTGAAAAGCCCCATTTAAAACCCCTCAGAAGCAGCTCACCTTACTTTGGCCCACACACTGCAAAAACACTAAATCTTACCCAAGTATTTTCTGTCTGGTTCCACTGACCTCTGATTGTTTGAATGGGTTCTACATTGGGACTTCAGAACTGAAATGTAAACCCGAATGAGAAAGCTACATTTTTGCTCTCTATGGTAAGTGAGTTACAGGTGCAACTTGGAAGCTTAGACAGTGAACAAACCAAAATGTTCATGTGAATAAATAAACCTAGCAAGTGGATTTTCAAGCAAGCAGCTCAGGCTTGTGTTTTGATTTTGATGTGTTGGTTCTGGTGTTGTACCTCAGCCCGTCATTCTGCTACCACCAACTCGGCGCTGGAATACAAAGACGGGTTGTTCTGAAGAACACTCTCTACCGTATTGTCAACCCAGCTGTTTGTGTTTCCAGAGTAAAGCGACTTCCAAAAAACAAAGATATCATCGTCTGAATGCAAATCAGGCCCGAGTTACCAACGTGCATTAAAAAGAAACACGTTTTCAACTCAACAGTCTTAAGGTTGTACCGGCTCTAATTTATTATTGCTCATTTCAAAACCTTACTCAACTCTAAACTAACATGAAAAGATAATTCGCTTTAAAAAGCATTACTTAACTTGCTTTTAGATAAGTATAACTTTGTAGTCAATAATCTTGAATTCAGAAGCAGCGATGCTTAATGTTGCACACTAAGTTTCAGTGAACAGAGGCAAGGGGCCAGACATTCAGGTATGCTGTTTATTGCGAGTACGTGGAATTGAAAAGTTACAATGTTGGACATTTTTCACCAACCGTTGGTTGACTGTAGCTATAATTCTTGTGCTCAGATTGAAAGGCAAAGACAGAAAAAGAGAAAACCCAAAGATAAACACGCTTTTTCAAGCTTAGTTTTCGTTCCTTTAGAAAATTCCTGAAACTTTCATTCTGAAAGCAGCAACACAACTTTGTTTTTGAAGGCGGGGGAGAAAAAAAAGGAATAAAGTTTACTGCTAAGCTGTTAAGGCATTTCTACATTCACTTTGTTCAAGAAATTTTTTTTTCCAAACTATTCGGAAAGTCGACTTATTATCAGCATGGAGTTTTCTCCAAATGTTTTGAGTTGCTAATTTTATTTTATTTTTTACAGCTGTTAACTTTTCTGTTTTGGCCGCACAGCAGCCAGAGTTAGCGCGGCCCGCTCTTCCTTTAAGGCTTGAGCGGCGCATCGCTTTTGGCATCGACTCTTTGGTAAGCCTCCGTGTCGTCACGTCGCTAATACTTCGAAGGCGTTGTGATGTACATTTAGCTGTCGCTGTGACCACCATCTCCGTGTTGACGTGCGTTGGTCATCTGTTGTTTTGTGAAAATGCGAGCTACCTCCTCCACGTTGGCAGAGTCGGACGGGGGGGGGAGGAGGTCGACCCGCTGGTCGGGAGGGAACGCTCACAGCCCTTTGTTGTACGTCAAAATCTGACAATCTGTCGCCGCCGCGATCTCTGGCTCGAGCTGATTGGCGCTGATCTGTTGGAGTCAGAGAACAGCAAAAAAAAGAAAAGGTCAGTCGCACAGGTGGAGATATTTCGCACGAGCAATTAGATGACGAGTTTACGTCATCTACGTCTGATATGTACACGGATCTATACTTCGAAAACGTAGCTTGTGAGCTTTGCGACAGTTTTTTTTTTTTTTAACGCAAGCAAATATTCTTCAAGGCTTTTAAATGTTCTCCATTTGCCACTAATGTGCAAAAAGAGCCAATTTGGCAGATTAAAGTCTAATTTGAGGTTTACGTCTCCTAATATTTGAACCAGAGACAGATGGCTGTCGGAGTTGGAGGCAGAATCCTTAATCAGACATCTTGCTAGGTGTGAAGTGGGGAAGTGGGACAAATTGAGTAGGCGGGGGGTCCCGGAGAGCAGGGCATTCTTGTTGCTTATTGGGGAGATCTTTTTTTTTTTCTTCCTTCTTTTTCATCTGTTATTCCTGCGAAAGTGCAAAAAAAAGGGAGAGAAAAACAGGCTTTTCACAGGACCGTTGGCGGCACATATGTCTGAAGTATTCTTTTTTTTTTATTGCCATATGGCTGTCTGAGCTATTTCCAGCAGGTAATTAAATCCTAAACATTTTAAAGCCAGAGCTGGCTGGCTCGTGTCAGCAAGTCACTTGGCAAGAGAGGCAACACAAAGACGGAGCAAAACCGAGCGAAAAACAACATTTTTTGGGGGGGGGGCGTTTTTTTCGCCATTGCCGATTAATGAGCAGGATGGCGGCATTCTGAGCCAACGGGGGCTAAAGTTAGATCTCAGTCCGCTTGGCCTGGACGGCACCGGTGGCAGTGAACAAAGGGACAACACGGGGTTGAGTCTCAGAGGGCTACGCCTCATTAGAGAAACACTGAGGAAGTCGGGAAAAGGCTTCGGTTGGAAACTGAACCCCAGTCATCAGCACATAGTCAATAAAGGTACAATTTAAAAAAATGTAATAATAAAAGAAGTCACTCCTAGTCACCAAGCGACTGAGAAAATGTCCTCTTGGTTTTGATCCTTTATTTTAGTGCTACTGGTTTCCACAGAACACCACTCGGTTGGGAAACTCCTGAACATTTGATACGTCTGTTATGCGGGTGCGACCTTTGCCCCGCCTGCGAACATGCTCGCATTTGCTCTTTGGTGTCTGAGAGCTCTCCTAACGACGGAAACAAACAACTCCTCAGCAGGTTCAACGAAACACGCTGAAAACAACTTGTTAGGTTTAGAAAGTGTAGTCAGGAGGAGTTCAGGAAAAGGTTTGACATGAACAACTTAAAAGTTACAAATGAAAAATTCATAAGTTATTGCTCACATTCCATCATTTCTATTACACAAGTAATGAATTTATGTAGTTGGATTTTGATTATTGATGTTTTATGTGTCCTCAATGCAAAAACACAAAATCTCATCAAGTATTTTTGGTGAAGTTTCTAATGCAAATATCTTAGTGCTTTTGAAATAAGACAAAGCAAACAAGACATAGGAGCTTGTTTTAAATCAATAATTTCTTCATACTCATGTAAAAGTTCTAGTTTCACTGGAAAATTCTTTCACTTACAACATGGAAAGATGTCTTGTTATACGTGAAATAATCTGTCAGTGGAACTAGTACTTTTATGTCAATATTAATGAATTATTTACTTAAAACAAGCTCCTACATATTGCAGAAAAGTTTCTTGGAAGTTAGTTTTGTCTTACTTTAAGTAGACTAAGATATTTGCACGAGAAACTAGACATAAAAAAACTGAATGACTTTGTGTTTTTGCAGTGCATGAATGGAACCCTGTAATAAAAAAAATTATAATTGTGAGAGGCCATTTTATAGGCCTCTCACGATAGGACTGAAAAAAATTAATAAAAGTTGCGGGAGAGTGGAGCAGCGTAGTGGTGAGGTACCTGAGACATCTGTGGGAAGAGGCTGATGGCGAGCGGCAGAGCGAGGCCGAAGGCAGCCAGACACACCAGGCTGTGGACGGGCAGGACGAGTCTCCGCCGCCGCTGCAGCAGAGGGAGCCTGGAGAAGAGGACAACGTCAGGACCCTTCCATTTTTATTGAATTTGCATTTGGACAAGGCTCCTCTGTCGGATGTACAAAGATGTACATTTAGAAAATAAGAATCGTAAGTTAGGTGTTAGATATATGTTTCATTAAGGTCGTAGCTCAGTGTTAAAACTGTTTATTTTTATTTGTCTAATGTAATAGTCATGTCAAATATGGTGTTTTCATTAGCTCTAAGTGGAAATTTGTCCTAATTGTAATTAAGCCTGAGTGATAAACCAAAAACTAACTGACACCGAAATTTATGACGATGACCAACGTCATTCCACCCATGTTGGCATTTACAGTGTTTTATAAAAAATGAAAAGAAAAGTTGACTTTGTCTTTGTTTTGGCCGTGTGTAGCTAAGCTACTCATGGACTTTTAAGATGTCGCGCTACGTGGGCCATCTGTAGTCACATGACTCCACCCCCATCCAGTCTGTAACAGGAAGTGAACGAGACGGTGAGGTTGAGGAAACGGAAGAAATTTCAAACGCTGAAGCGGTGGCGGTAGAGCTGGTGGAGGAGGAAGAGCAGTAGCTCGTTGCCCCCTCCCGGAAAAAGAAGTAATGTAAATCATTTGGCAACATTTTGGGATCAGTGAGAACGTTAGAAGTTATTTTATTATTCTAAACTTGTTCCATTGTGCAATAACTCTGAAATGGGCAGTATTATGTTTCCCAGACACATGGTGCCCTTTTACAGCACAATCAAATAACCATGTTGCCTTCAGTTATAAAAATGCTTTTTATATCAAATATGACTTAAAAATATTGGGCCTCTGTCTCTTTAAGAAGCTCCTGCTCTTTCTGAAACTCCCCTTTCAGACAGTCGTCACAACATGGCTCCTCTATTAACCCTTTAAAAAGTTTTACCAGTGTTTCACTGAGAAGTAGCTCCTATGATGAGCTCAGGTAGATGCTCAGCTCCACCAGGTGTTTGCTAATTGCTGCAGGCTAGTCTGCAGGAGCTGAGTGAGGGAGTCACAGAAGACAGGTGGAAACAGCAGCTCCAAGGCGGAGCTGTGTCCTGAACGCTGAGCTAGGTCCAACCAGCCGTCTTGCTCAGCTGAATGGTTGCCACGGAGATTAAAGGGTTTCTCATACAGACACTGAAAAACCGGTCGTGGGAAATATAAATATCTGAGAAGTATTTATGCTGAAATTATAATTTTTTTTGTTTGTTTTTTGGGGGCGGGGGGGTCATTAATCGTTAGAGAGATGAATTGTTCAATATATCATGATATTGATTTCAGAACACATTGTCCAGCCCTAATCATCATCGATAAAGACTTAAAGACATCTGCTTGTGTTTAATTAATCCACATGATGTTTCACTTTGTGAAACATAATTTTACAAATGAGAGACCGGTTTACTGAATTATTATACAGACATTGAATTGAACACTTTATAAATAGTGCCTGGAAGAATGCATTATTTTCTACATTCGTCTTATGAAGCACAGTTTGTGCTCTGCTCCGCCTGCCTGCCTGCCACAGGATAATCTCCTGATCAGTGTGTGGGACAGCGAACTCAGCAGGAGCTTGAGAAGGAGCCGCTCCTCTCTCCTCCACCAGTGACGCTCCCCTCCCCTCATGGCGAGGAAAGCTACTGCCTAATGAGGGAGCTCATTAACACATATGGCTGCCATGGTTTAATTAGGCTACATACACACACCAGCATAGATGCAGATCTTGCAGAAGTGCATTACGAAGAGAGAAGTTGCTGCACTGTATTAAACGCAAGTGATAAGGTAAAGTAGGGTGTCCTTAATAAAGGATGAAATAAGATGTCATAAAGACGATATTGATGAATGAATGTGATTCTGGCTGTATTTAGATGCTCTCATGCAACC
Organism: Brachyrhaphis roseni; assembly: GCA_903066815.1. Lineage (NCBI taxonomy): Eukaryota > Metazoa > Chordata > Actinopteri > Cyprinodontiformes > Poeciliidae > Brachyrhaphis > Brachyrhaphis roseni. Next base: position 7,000 of record CAEFZY010067299.1, read on the forward strand.
CGTGCACTGGGCATGCTCAGGTTGACGTTGGACAACCGGAGGTGAAGGGAATCGCTGGCCGCATGTGAGGACGCGTTAACGTTAACACGTTCTAATGGCTGCGTACATCATCCAACCCGATTTCCCATCATATAGGAAGCCAAATCGGATCCAGTATGTCTTGGTCTTAAATGGAAAAACAGTGGGATGCTAGATTGTACCATTTAAGATGAGATAATCAATCCTTATGGCTGCTGCTTATTCAACGATTACAATTTATACATTCCCTGAGCTCTAGACTTGGAAACCTGGAACCTTATTTTGAACTACCCACTAGCTTCTCAACTATCTTTCTAGTTCAGACCAAGCAATATTTACCTGGAAAAGCTATGTTCTTCCATGAGGATTCACCACTTGTCCTACTTCGTCAACCTACCATCACCCATTTGGCTGTCAGCCCTCGCCCACAAACACCTCCTCACGACATCCGATTCAGCCACCCCTGAGACACACAACTTTACCCAAGAGCCCACAACATTCCTGCAACTTTCATATGACACTTCTGGCATGAAGCTGAAAAGACAAACTCCACTCTAAGCTTCATCACTTCTTCATAAATCCCCAGTCCTGTAGCCCATGCATCACTTTGGTGATGCATGGGGGCATCTCTAAAGTCTAAAAGCCAGCTTCACAGAACCCAATAAGGTTTGGAACGGAAGTTGGCAGAGATTGCATTATTACATATAAATAACATGAGTCTTTGATATATACTATTCTGTAGGGTCAGCAGTTCCTTCACTAGGACATAAGAAAGCTAATCCTTACTGTATTCCTGTGATCTGTTTTTCTTTGACAAACTTCACCATGACTCGTCCAATGTGTTCAAATCATGTGTGTGATGCACCACACTGCAGTAGTCCAAGTGTCTTCTGACCTAAACTGCTGGTTGTACAGTCTATGATTGTTTCATCACATCTCTAAAGCCACAAAGTCACCTAACCCCAACATAGCAAGGCTTTGTCACTGAGGTGATGGTGGTAGGTGTCTCATAATCGGAGGGTTGCCGGTTCAAATCCCTCTTCACTCTGTATCTGTCACTGTGTCCTGAGGCAAGTCGCTTTGCCTTTAGGCTAGACACTTCAGTCAACTGCACACTTTACTCGACCTTCAGACCATTATGTTTGATGGTGGTCAGAAGGTCCGATGGCACCAGTGCATGACAGTCTCACCTTTGTCAGACTGCCCCAGAGCAGTGGTGGCTACCATCCAGTAGCTTTCCACCATCAGCGTGTGAATGTGTTCTTGAACATTGTGTGGCGCTTTGAGGTCCTCTGGACTTGATAGAGTGCTGTACTAATACAGGCCATTTACCATTAGTAGGGCTTTGATGATTGCGTTTGGCAGCTCACAGATGAAAAAGTGACAGGCTGACTGCACTGACTAGCATATTGTGTTTATACCTTTTGCATAAGCTACAAACCCATCATCCAATAGCCGACTTCCCCCCTGTCTAATTCTGGTCTCTTGCTGCAGAGTGCTCCCTATCTGAGGCACAGATCACCGCTCATCCAAGTCATCATTACCACTATTCAGTTTTCTCAGTAAACCTTTTCTTAAATCTGTCTGATCCACTCATGTGTGCAGGTCACAGTAACAAATCGTCAAAGATCATGGATAAAAAACACATTGAAATTGAGATGGAGACTATGATTTGATGTTTTGTGCCCTGCTATAAGATATTAAATTATTTTAATATAACTGCTAATGCATGTTTCTTAAAAAATAAAGGGCCAGGGAGTTTCTTTAATTTGTACAGAAACTCATATTTTCACACTGCTGTTAATATTTAATGGCATTTGTTAAGGAGGTTTTTTTTAATGTAATGTGTCCAACCATTGGAAAGTATGAAGCCATTGAATAGAAACAAAAACAGTGACGCTGTAATATTGATGTATCACTTTGTTCCCAAATCATATAACGTCACTTTTGCCTAAATTTGGGAACTTTCTTCTGAATTAACTTTGCTTAACAAACTCAAGGCTGTGCATGAGAACAGATCCTGCTGTCAGTCCAGTGAATATGTTCTCAGCAGTGCAATCCATCATTGAGGGGCCGCCTGGGGGACCTGTCTCTGTCCCCTTGTTCTCGCTCCATTGAGAGCCAGTGAAGGCGAGCTGACATAAAGGAGAGTTGAGAACTACACGCAAGGAAAGCACAGTCGAAATCACAGCTCCCCACCGACACTTTTACGCACCAACACCCCCCACATGCACACTCCTTCTGTCTTTCTCTACCTCCCCGTTCAGTTACTCAGGTGCCAGGAATCCCAAACACACCTGGAGAGCAGGCCGCGCTGTCTGAGCCCGTCCACTCGGAGCGGTTGGGACAAGTGCTGTCAGGGATTCCCAGAGATCTCTGCATGCCTCTCTTACACTGTGGCACTCCGTTGATCCGAGGACGACCAACTGAACGCGTCACGTCATAAAGACGTCGTCGCCACAGTCCTTAACAATGCCGCGTCTCACTGCAGAGGAAGCATCTGACGGAAGAGGTTTATGAAGCCATGTATTTTGTTGAAAGGTATCCGTAGTTTTACCAGTGCACTACCATTCGCTTCATTGGTTGCATGTGATGGAAAAAAGTTATTGCTCTTATAACCGCACTTACAGTAAAACTAATTTCTGCTCAATTCAGTGATTAGTGACATTCAACCCCAGTCCTGGACTGACCTGATTCAGGTTATTTTACAGTTCTGTAATTTCATACCTGTTGTTTTGTAATGACTGTCAATTTGTAGCTACCAAGAGGATGTACCACACCTACTCTGACAAGGTTTTGTTCAACTATTTCTTCCTAGTACAAACAAATAGGAAGAACTAAATGCTGACACGCATCTAAAAGTTTGAGGAGTTTGAACAAAGATAAAACCAAAAAAGATAAAAGGCAAAAAACATTTTTTAAATCGCATCTTGCTCCACCAGCAAACGCTATGCTGTTTGTTAAAGTTAGGATGTGTTACTAAATGATTTTAAAAATATATATAACGTAGTCATCCCCGCCAAAAATAACATCACAAAAAACTCATTTCTACAACATGAAATTGTTATTTTGTAGAAATAAGAATGACATTTTTGCTAGCTCCATCTCTGTGTGCCATTTTGATTATTTTTTTTAAACTAACAGGTGCTAAAACCTTGTTTTACAAACAAAAATACACAAAACATTCAAAAAAAGTGCAAAGTGGAAGAAACTAACATAGAAGGATCTTCTATGGTAATTTTCCTCAATCCATTCATGGATTATATTTCAATTTAACCTCAATCAATATCATCCAAACTAAGATTTTATAACAAATTTGTTTTTTTGAAACAAGCTAAAATTAATTTCAGATTATTTGATGCATGTGAAGGCAACGTTATCCAAATTTAAATCCAATCCAGACAGATTAAAAAATTTCAACAGGGTCAAAATTAGTGAAAGAGATTTTCTTACTTTTCCAGTACGGCCATGACCATGGGAGGAAGCACCATGATGGGCATGGGCATGACTACTCTGGTCAGGGCAGTCTCTAAAAGTGCCTGTCACAAGAAAGCAAACTCTTAAAATGCGTACAACAGCAATACAGTGACATTTTTGTTTTACTCAACAACAGATGAGAAAATGTGTAAATGTAAGCATTTTTTTTAGCCTTAGGTCGTATTGTTTTCAAATTGTTATCTAAAATGCCAAACGTTAGAACTAGAAGAGAGCATTTATTTATTTATTTTCCTTTTCATAACTGCATGCATGTAGTCATTATAATAAATAATAATAGAAATAAACACAATAAGACCTTTGGGACTTACATGCCTGGCAGCTATCTTAGACGTTCCCACCACCTTCCCGCTGTCGTCAAGCACAGCGATGCCGTCAGAGAGCTCAGTGTGCCTCATCAGCACCACGTTGCAGATGTTTGCACTCGCTGTGAAGAGAAATTACATAAGTAAAAGAGAGCCATTGTTCTTTAAAAAAGGGGAAAACATTAACGTTTTAGTAGGCCACTTCAAACAACCATGCAGGCTCACAGATTGGCTCAATCATTCAAATTCCTGTCAGGTTGTTGTTTTTGTTTGTTACGTTTCTTTAAATTCCTGAGGACAAATGCGAAAGTCCATCTTTGATAAGGTTGAACAAAATGTCTATCATGGCTAATGTCATTTTATTTTGAAATCCTGAATTTATTGTCACTTTCTCCAACTTCAGCTGTGAGAAAAGCTCTTTTTTTTCAGTATTATTTTGTGTAAAGTTTGGCATAAAATAATAGTTAAAAGAGCGACAACAGGGTTTCTGCAGGTTTCATAACTCAAATTCAAGACTGTTTGAGACCATTATGAATGAAATTGAACTGCAACAGAAACACACCAAAGAATATCTTAAGGGAATCTCTAATTGAATTCATTCGATTGTCCCAATCAGAAAAATTAGATTAGAGCACCTCTGGCTTTATTTCCGTTCACTATTGTAAAACCATACAGCATCCTTGGATGTAACAGAGGCCGGTACTTTGCATACACACAGCTTGCTGGAAATGTAATCAACTACCAGTGAATGTGTGAAATATTTGCGCCACGTTTTGTTATGTTCACTAACTTCTACTCTTAAAAGTCAAAGAAATCTGGAAAGTTTTAGATGCTGAACTTAAAATGTTCAACTTAAATGTTTCTGCTCTGCGTGACAGATAAACTTACATTAATAAGTTGTGTTGACTTTTCATTCATTCTGTCATCTTTCCAATCATTGAGTAAAAGCACTGTGTCTCCTGTTAAATCCACTCGATGAATTTTAATTCCTGAGTTAAAACCAAACGTTTTCTAGTTGACTTTACTTGCAAGAGCCTTCATTTTCAAGTTAAACCATCTTCAGATGTTTATTAATAGGCCAAATAATGTACAAATGCACATATAGTTGTCAGATAACACACATAAAAGACAGAACTGAACCTGACTGGGACTTTGAATCAAACAAAAGAGTCAAATCAACAGAACACAAAACCACGGCGAGCCGACAAACAGCGGCCTTATTTATTCACGCTCGCCAAAATGAACACAAATGTATGTTAATGTAGATAGACCTTTCTTCTTGACTCTAATAGGAATGAGAAAAACTCATTTTAGAGAGTTTAGTGCTCTTGCCCCGAGCCTTTTTAATTTAAGACAACAGCGTCCGGAGTTATCTCTGCTGCGCCCCGGAGGGACGGCAGGTTGCCTTGTGAGGGGAATTTAATTAACTGAGACCATTTAATCCAGGATAATTTATAAATATATATATACATATATAAAGGACAGATATAATGATTTTGGCAAGGAATGACAAAAAAAGAAAAAAAAAACAAAGCAGAAAGATCAAATTCTCAAAAACATAATTTGTAATTACCTTCATAAAGGCAATAAAGTAATTGGGGGAAATGGTACTGATAATTACGAATCCTGGACTCAATGCTGACATTCCCCGTTGTAATTATTTTAAATAATTACATTTATGTGCATTCTAAATGTATCTGGTAGCTACTGGGAAATGCAACCAATTGTGACCTAAACAACACAAATACTTCCTAAAGAAAACTAATTCCTTGCCAAATCTTTTTTTTTTTTAAGCTAGCATAAATTTAGCTCCAGGTACAGTCCAATTTATTTGAATGACAGGCAATTCCTTGATGAGCTTATTACAGGATAAATCTGGCCTTAAGTAACCAAACACAATCAAATGGGTGAAAATTCAAACAGCACTTTGGTTTCCCGGGCTCCAAATTAGTCCGTTTAATTACCTTTTTATACGGGCCTGCAAACACAACAACTGCAACAACAATGCCCAGACCGAAATCAGGTAAATGGGGCCTTGACATAGACGCCACTTTAGGGGTAATTATCCAATTTGTTTGCGGCAGTAGAGTTCCAGCGAGCAGCCAATTACCAGGCAAAGGCTGCACTGCAGAAACCTGTTGATTTAATTAGAAGAGCCGCCACCGGGGGAGGGGGGCGACGGGCGGCAGGCAAACAATTTAATTACGCGCCAGCAGCCCCGGGGCATTGTGGGACACGGGTCTATACCCCTGGGTGTGATTGTGACGCGGGGAGGTGGCACAAAAATCAGCTTTGCGGCTCGGCGAGCATCTGACAAATAGCGAGCTCTCAGCACGTCTCTGACCCCACGGAGATGAAGACGGACCAATAAAACCCCCCCCCACAAAAATAAATAAATAAATAAATAAAAGGGGGGAGAAAAAATCACTCCTTTTTGGGCTTTCACACAGAGAAGTGACGCGATCTAAGAGAAGAAGCAGAAAACAGAGCGTGGTTTTAGAGGAAAGAAAAAAAACAGCCTGCATGTTGTTTGACTAATGCTGCAGTGGTCGCTGTTGGTGATTATGGACTCAAACCTTAAGCAAGTGAGAGTCGACTAAAGTGCGACTCTTCCTGGACTCACCCACTGCAGGGAAAGGGACGAACCGCTGCACCAAGAGCTTGGTGGTTGGGCTCAATCGGTCGGCTTTCTGGATTAAAACATTCAGGCCAACCTGCAGGTAAAACACGTGGAAAATCATACGGTTAAGTGTGCAAACGAAAAAACATACTTAGGAACTTTTAAATAAATATTTCAAAGACCCAAAGTGTTCTAATGAAAACCTATGTGTTCAGACAACACATCGGCGCAAAAAATAAATACAAAAATATAAAAAAACTTCAGCCTCCAGCTTCCACCAGCCCAGCGTGGGGTTGTCAGAAGAACGGACGTGTAATTGGAGGGCTCTTGCCCCCCTCCCGGCGTGTCGTTCCTCCCTTCAGACTCCCTGGGATCTTTTTTTTTTTTTTTGCCGTGGTTGTCAGGCCTGAGGCCATCAGCCGGAATACGCCCAGCAGGACCAGTAATTGGCTCAGTTTGAGGTCTTTGTCCCCGATTGAGGCCGTCTCATCCACGCACACAGGAAGACATTATACTTCTACACGATTAAAGCGGTGACATGGAGGTAAGACCAAGGAAAACGATATTTTGAGAGCTGAGAAAAGGAGCTTACGCTGATATTTAAGTTTCTTTAAATGACAGCTTTTCTGTCTAAATCAAACAAGTAAACGAGATTAATGTGTCGCAGAGAAGGAAGCATGGAAATAATGTATCAGGAAAATCTTCCTTCTAATAAGTGGATATTAAGGATTTACTTGTAAAAAAATAAAGTACACTCTTGTCAAATCGTAGTTTTTCACATAATATCTGGTCTCTAGTTAAATGTAAGTAGAGGGAGCAAGAATGGTCTGATTTTCACCCTGATTGGACCTAGTCAGCGACTGGTTGTTTGGAAACTTTAAAAAAATCCAATCGCTTTTCAGTCAGTGAATGCACCATGCGAAGCTTTACCAGATTAGACGGGCAGCGAAACTCTCCAGCAAAATTAAAAAATAGAATTTTATGAATCTGAGTTAATGTTGCTAGAGAGGGTTGCTACACACTCATACACAGTAGGTGGCAGTATGCACCTTGAAGTTGCTTGCGAGCCACCATAATAGAGAAGAAGAAATTCAACGTTAGCTTGAACTTCATTTTCTAAGACATGCGGCGTCATTTGTTACCTTTTCTAACCTCATTCTATGCAGGTTTGGGAAATTTTTGCAGCATTTTGGAGCTCTCAAAGAAAAGGTATATTTATAATAATCACGGTTTGATATGAAATCCTTATAATCGCTGAACTTTTTTAGATGATATTTAACTTCATTATTTAAAATATTATTATCCATACCACTACAACTACTGTTACTACTACTAACAAAAACAACAACAGCAATAACGCCAAACACCTTGAACAAGTTGAAATAAATTCATATTTCACTGCATTAGCCTAATCTCACATTCAACACTTTGGTTTTGGTAAAAAGAGAAAAAAAAACATTTGTTAGGAAATAATAATTTTGGAGAAAGTCACCAGCTCCATAATTGATGGCAATGATGTGGAAATACTTTGTACAAACTGCTTAAAAATAAAAAAACATAACAGGACCTTGTCTTTGATATTATTTCACAAGATACAGTGGTGCTAATAATTGTGCCACCAGTGATGTTTTCTTTTTTTTTTTAATTCCCAACATCAGCTTTTTTTTCCCCCAACACAGATTAAATGCATTTAAAAATAAATGCTGGATTTTTTAAATTAAACTATTCAGAATAAAGTGTGCAAATAAATGTGTCTGGGACTGTAAACATGTAAGAGCTAATATTGATCAACAACAACAAGTTAAACATGAACTTACAGCGATGGAGACCGCACTGGTCACCGCCCCCACATAACCCTGGAAGAATTTGGAAAGTGGAGCGGGCTAACGAAAAAGCAGAAGACAAATTAGAATAATAACAGCTAAATAATAATAAAAAAGGTTCAGTTCTTATTTCAGGTGAAGTACCTTAGTTGCGTTACGGTTGCTGTAGTTAACACAGGCATTATGACTCTGGTTTAACCACTGGGGAAAAAAGCAAGAAAAGGTGAAATGAAGGAGAGCCTGATGGTAGATGTAATGCTGACTTCTCAGGGTTCAACACATCTTCTGATTTCTGGCACATTTGTCTTTTTTTTATTACATATTTGCCTAGTTAAAGTAAAATGTATTGTTTTTAAACTGAGGGAACCATGATTGATATACATGTGAATATAAAGTGCTAAAATGATGTTCGTTTTGAGAAAAGTACCTGCCAGAAGATGGTCGACGCCACTGTTTGATTAGGGAGAAGGAGGCCAACAACCTGGAAAAAACATTTAATTTGTTAAATAAAAAAAAATACCCAAGCACAACTTCTTTATTTAAGAAAAAAAGTTAATTTAAATTTGTTTATTTAAAGGTTCATTTTTGATGACTAATAAACATGTAAACCAAGTCTTACCACTGGAGTGCCAAATGGGACAAAACCTATGGAAGACAGTCGGTATTATGGCTCTAAAAACTGCATTTATCAAACCTACTGAAACTACTTTCTTCTTGCCTTCTTCTTCGCATAAAACATTTAAAAATATTTCATGTCTTATTGATTAGAAATGCCAGGCACATTTTCCAGAATTTCAGTCGCCATTGGCAACATCCGGTTGTTGATCATGTGATTTGTGTGACGTTTAAAAAAAGTGTTTCATTGAAGTTTAGCAAAGAAAACCAATTTTGATACGTCTGAAACAACCACATCATCCTAGCATTAAAACTTTTTATTGAAAAACGAGAGTTCTTTCGAAAGGGACGTGTTTCCATTAAGCAAATTTAATTTCAAAACATCAAATTGCACAATTATATTGTCAATGGAAACGCAGATCAAATGTAGGGAACTATAAAAATGGAGTCAGAGAACTCAACATTAAAATCTTAAGTTTCTGCTAACTGTGTTGTTATCCTGCATAGCATTGGCACAGGCCTGTTTTACAGCTGATTACTTTATCTTCTTCAGCCACCCAGCTCTTCATCTCTCACTTACACCCACCTTCCGACTTACAGTAGTCGCCGCACAAAAAAAGATGGGCTTATTTTCACAACCCAAACACTCCTTTTCGCTTCTTGAAAAACCCAGAGACTCTCTCCGCCACCGCAGGAGAGAGGTTTTAATCAGCCCCCAGCTGAGTGTGACCTTTCCAAGGCCCGAGACAACCCGAAGAGCCCCGTTGAGCCCTGACATGTCCCAGGGTGAACAACGCCTCCATGTTGGACCACATAACAAGGCCCCAGATCCCACGTCCCACAGGACTTCCACGCCGAGGCGTTCTACCTGACATCCGAAAGGGCATGATAATCTTCTCCCCCGTGTCGGGGTGGATGATGGCCTGTAATGAAAGCACAATCAGACGATAATGAGGACAAAAATGATTCAGATCACTGTAATTCACAAGAATTACTTCTCAGAAGGGGAAATAATATCACCTTTATTTCAGTGGAACCAGTGCCTCCCATTTACTACAGAGATGTTGGAGACCCATCGTCCTGCTTGTCATTATGTGCTAAGCTGAGATGAACCATTTAGAAAAAGTTCTAATCACCTCACAATCGTAACGTGGGTGCAGATGCTTCTTTATGACTTTTTTTTTGATCCGGTTCAATAGTCAGGATGTGTTCACACCCAATAGTTCAGTAGACTCAGTTGGATTGGGGAACAAAGTTGAAACATTTTGCAATATTTTCAGATGTTGTCGTTCGCTTTCACACTGCACTGAGTCAAACCATTTGAAAAAGCTGTTCACCTCCTCGCCAAAGGTGGCGCTGCACCAATAATTGTTGAAGAAAACTACACAAAAACCTCTGAACGAGACACTCAGCACAACTTCCTTCTTTCACAAAATGTAAACAAAAATGGACTATCATCAGATTTTAGTTGTTGTGGGATTTTTCTTTTGTCTTCAGCAAAAGACCTTAGCCCATTTCTTTAGCTAGCGCTAGGCTCACGCTTGGTTTTGGTTGTATTTACCCAGAATGCCCTGTACTTTAGTTCATTTCCTGCTTTTGCAGCAGACTCTTGTTCATTCAAACATTAACAGAGTTCACTTCAACTGAACTGAACTGAGGTTTTTAGGTGGACCAGAGTTAACTTTTTTGGTCCACAACAGAGTTCGATCACGCATTCACACCTCCCCAAACGAACCAGACTAAAAATAATCAAACTAGAGTTAGGTTAAAGCCAAAATTAACTAAATAGGGCTTGTGTGGCTTTGCTGTCACTTCTTTGTATACTTCTGAATAATAATATTAGCAGATGGGCTCTTCAACCAAAATCTCCAGAATTTTTATTTGCCATCTTTCAAAACCTGCTCGTTCTGCCCTGACCAAACGGCACATCGATCTGAATAAAATGCTCCCGTGAACGATTAACCAATCGGAGACTTTGTGGCAGGTTTCCACTCACCGGTTTTGAAAAGCCTCCTTTTCACCTCCCCTGTGACTTGGGGTCGTAGGTCGGGTGTTATTTGAACTTTAAAGGTAAGCGTTTAGACACGTCGTTCTCGCTCAATGGAAAAAAGATGGAGATTTTAGATTCAAACGGGCACATCGCTCATCAGGCCCAGTCGAGTGTAAAATCATCAGGTCTTGATGACCAGTCAGATGACCAATTTGATGGGATCATGTAACAAATAAAGCTTTTTTTCCAGTGTTGTTCCTCTGATATCTGTATAGCACTTCAGATTGACTTGTGTACAACAGGTCCTTTACAACCTGCCTTGTCTTATGGCAGTAATGTAGCAGTGAGCCAAAAGGCTATTAAAAAAAATAAAAATAAATCAACTCTTACCTGCTTTATTTTCTGGGCTTCCCATAGCTGTTGAAATTAGAGACAAAAATTAAAACTGTCCTCTGATGTAGACTTTGTCTCTAAAGCTAATAGTTACAGTTCATCATCCACCAAAAGTAAAACTTGAGTTTGGTTTTACACAAATTATTACACATTATGTTTTCATTTATAGCCACACAGAAATATTAGACAAAAAGAAAAGATGTGCGTTTACCTCGGCATCTGTGACTCCTGGAGGCAGAGTTCCTTGTTTGAAGCCATCGAGCAGCTTAATGCTCTCCTGCAGCCGTTTCTGGTGTGACAAAATGGAAACCTACACTTACTCAAATAGTCTCAACAAAATCTTTGAGCTGATTTTAAGACGACAAATATTTTCTACTGACTGGCAATGAGCGTTTTTTTTGTTGTTGCGTTACAATCTAATGATATGCAAACACAAACCTGGAAGTTGCTACTATCAACCTTGGTATATATTAGCATACAGTGTCTGGCAAAACTAATTAATACACCTTCAACTTTCCAACATTTTTAGCACTTTGAAAGCAAAAATCTCTGGGCTTTGACTGGAATATTGCAAGATGTGGATACAGGTCCCTAAATACAAATGAGTATTTATTACTTCAAGACTATTTTGACAACCCTGGTGCAGATTTAGCTGTCTGTGAGCAGGTGGGCTCTCGTTCATGTGAATCACAGCCGTCACTCATCACAGCAGCCGGGTTGAGGCTGCCACCTGCAGGGCTCCAGAGTGAGCGCTCACACTGTTTTTTTTTTGTTCTTACTTGAGTGTTTTTATTATGAAGTATCGCTACTCTGACCACACACCTGCAGTTAATATTGAGAGAAACAGATATGGAAAAAAATATTTTTGCTCGATTTAGTTATTTCTTGTTACTTTCATGAATTATTGTCAATGTGGTCCTTTTCCAGTTACTCTGTATATTCTGATCCATCAGTTCCTCTGTACTTGAGTAAACGTTTTACCAAATACATTTTTTACTCTCACTTGAATAATTTCTTGGACAGCTACTTTTTACTTTTACTTGAGTAAAAACATGCTGAAGTAGTGCTACTCTTACCTGACTATAAGTAAGCGAGTGGGGACTGTGAGTTTTCATGGGCGGAAAATGATAAAAGAATGAAACGACGACATAAAAAGGACAGGGCAATATTTAATTGTGGAAGTTAAAAGAGCAATACCTCCATTTTTAATGCATTGTTAATGTAAAACTGTGAATGTGAAGAATTAAATATCGCTAAGGGACAACTAGCTGTAGCTTCTGGGCCAGCGCATGTAGAGACCAGTGAAACCAGTGAAGACTTATTATACAGGTTCATAGAAAAAAAAAACTGGAATATGCAGACTTTTTATCACTCAGAAAGCAGGGCTCATATTTTACATTTATTCATTGCTGAGTGAAATATTTCAAGCCTTTTGTTAAATAATAAAAGCCCAAAATGAAGTGTCTTAAAAAAAATTATATTGTGGAAAAAGTTATATATAGGAAACAAACGATTGGTTATTCAGAGGTTGATTTTTGTAAATCGGATCGGAATCGGCCGGTACTAAACCTCAGGTATCGGAAGTGAAAAAAGTGGATCGGTGCCGACAGTTCTGCCCACACCTGTACACAAAATCAGGCTTCAGTTTAGCACCAGACCGAGACGTTTGGACTTTTACATGCGTGGACGGCCTCTCATAAAGTTCATTTTCACAAGTCAGAATTTATAATCAACTTCCCTCTGAAAACATCGAGCGATACGAAGCCGAGTACCTCCGACACGAAGAGCGTGCTGGGGTCGATCACATCCAGGAAGTGACGGAATCTCCCACGAAACGTCTCCTAAGAAACAAAATATATCATAAATTGTTTTTATAGCATTTTTTTAAAGCTTACATACAATTTAAATTGTTTCCTAAAAGATGTTGTACATTCAACAATGAATTACACAAAAATTATTCTTTCACAAGTTAGCAAGAACAGGGAACAAAAAAAGATCTCGAACTTTCCAACGACTTTAAGACTTTTATCTTTCGCTGACACGCGGGCAGCCGAACCAGATTCCGGATCGTTTCTCTCGACGAAACCAGCCAGAGATTCTCCAGCTGTCTCTTCCCTCCGGTAAACAGCGACATCGCGGCTCGCCAGCTGTTTGGTCGCTCCAGGTGGAGCCTCCTCATTACAGCCTCTGGCAAACTGTTTCCTCATCTTCGCATTTTTAGAGGAACAAACCCGCCTCGCGACGAACGCAATTAAGCCCTTTAATGACGGCGCCAGGAATACCTTTCAATCATTAACTCATAGGCGAGCAGAAGGAGTCACTCCTTCCCTCCGCCTCCTTCGCTTGGGTTTAATTACACTAACTGTTAATTTGGACAGAAATCTGCTATTTGACTCAACGCTACGTCTCGTCACTTAATGAACATATGGATGGTTGTCAAAAACATGGCACGAGGAGGGGGACGGCTTTTTCAAATCTGTTCAATTAGATTATCCACCGATTATTTAAATGGTTCGGTTTGAGCCGACGCTAAGAGTTAGTTAAATATATATATATAAATATATTATTTTCTTAATTCCAAAGGCCATGTTGTGTCCCACCTCTCACCTAACACTTCCTGCGCCTCAAATTGCTAAAGCTAATGCTAATTTATGCGCATTAGCCTAAACAGTAAAACATGTTGGTACATTTTTATCTATTTGTTTTAATATGCCGTTCAGTGTAGCGTGCCTACATGTGACACATTTTAATAAGTGTTAACATTTTTTTGTTGTTGCGTTAAATCGTTTACAAGTCAGTACAAAACAGTTTAAAAATGTTTTCTTTTGTTGTCCTTATGTAATATTCTCATATTAAATATGAGAAAAACATTAGAGAAATAAAACTTGAACACATCAAGCTACTGCTTTTGAAATAAGTAATATAAATCTTTTTAAATATCAGTTTTTATTGAATATGACTATATAATAGTCAAGATTTTCAGTTTTTGGAAACAATTCAGCCATTTAATCTCTTTTTTTTTTTTTTTTTTACAAGCTTGTGCTTGTAAGCTGCCCATCCGGTTTGTACAGTAAGACATCAAACGCCTCGCGCTGAAATAAAATCAGCAATTAATTATTCAGATGACGTCACGTCTTCTCGCGCTCTATTCAAAACCTTTTTTTGTTTCTTCTTTGATCATATACACATCACTTTTAAAAAGAGACATTTGTCTTTGAACGCATTTGGACTCCATGTTTGTGTTTTGGACCGGGGTTTTCTTCAACGCGGTAAGCAAGGAGATAAACTGTAAGGAAAACGCTCCAAATCTTCATTATGGCTTTTTAAAAGCAGCTTATTTAAATAAAAAAAAAAAACTAAATTAAATAAAATACAAGCGCCTGCGCCCGAACCGAGTTGAGACCAATTCATGTGAGTCCTGAGCTCAGCGTGAAAGTTTGTGCTGCGTTCAGGGTCACGGCTGAAATAAATGTACCTGGTTGAAACGAGACTTTCCGTACTGGAACGGCGGGTAGTCAGACATGCTGCCGGACAACACAACCCTCACTTTCTTTTTTGTTTTTTCCCTCCCCGACCACTTTCACCGTCTTGAACCGCACGTCAAAAACACTCAGCTGTCTTCCCACGTTGCATTGTGGGCAATGTAGTAATGCTATGCTGGCGCACGCATGCAGGACGTGAGATGCTTTCTGTATGTGACTACATTTCCCAGGAAGCTGTGCTTTGTTTTCTAGTTTTACCCAAAAAAAAAAGTTTATAGCAAGACAGTGACCTTGAACATACTGAAGGATGAGCCTTACTATCAGTCATTCAAACATTTTATCACCTAAAGTACTTTGAACTGCTTTATGTGCCATGCAAATAAACTTGACATATAGAATAGAATAGAATAGAATTCAACTTTATTGTCATTGTATATATTTAAGAAACACAAAATATTTACCCATTGTTCAGAATTTAAATGGAATCTAAAATAAGGTTGAAACAATCAATCATTTTAATCGTTATTAATCGATTTTTGAAAAAAAAGTCTACTAATTTAGTAATGATTAATCGTTAACTACAGTATACAGATTAAAAAGAGGGATATTTTCTGACAATAAAACATATTCAGAGCAGTAATTAAGCCAAAACTCTACAAAATAAATATACATTTTGGACTTAAGATATAAAAAAAACAACTCCTCAAGTGGCACAGTCTTATCTTCAGCCAGAACAAAGGAATGATATGTTATTGTATTTTAGGCAGTAAAATGTTTATTTTTCTTGTTTCAAAATGGAGTTGAATTGTTAATCTGCATCTTTTAGTGTATTTCCAATATTGTATAAAATGTCTTCAACGGTTAAATGGAAAATTTGTATCATGATTTTCCTTTTTCTTTTTACCCAATTAAGTGATTAATCGACAGAATAATTGATTTGTGAAATAACAGTTAGTTGCAGCCCTAACATAAAAGTGTACAAGCATAATTATGCAATATTTATATAAATAATACATCTGGTCCCGTTTTTTCACATACAGCCAAAAGAAGAGCTATTCTGTACATATCCTGTACATTTAAAATATTTTCTGGATTTTCATATTTTTATTTTTTTTCTGTAGGCACTTTGTCAATATACATTTGTTCATATTGTTTTTAGATATTTTTATATTACCTTGGGTATGTTTTGTCACTGTGTTGCTGAAACAAATTACTTTCCCCACTGGGATTAACAGAGGACTATTCGATAGTATTCAATTTATAAATGACTACAAAAGTCCAACCCATCTAACAACAAAAGAGAAAATACTGTCACTTTCATTAAAAAACTAACTTTTGATGAACTGGAATGAGAGGCAGGACTAATGTCTGATTTTAAAGAGGAAATGTAGCCCTCTAGTGGAGATTTAGCCTTTTTGAGCTCATGAGAAAATATAATCCCATCTGTCTTGAATGTGGCCTTTTAATGTGACGTGCTCAATGAAAAAAATCCTTCTTGGGTAGATTATAACTGTAACCTGGACTCATAAATGTGCACAGCCTTATGAATGCATCTTTTGATTCAAAACCATCAATCCATCTTCTCTGGGAAATGATCTAATATTCAGTCAATACTTTGAAAATAAACTCCTAACCTGAGAACGTCTCTCATCTGTATCTCGTACATTTCCTGTCTGATTTAGTTGTGAACTTTTGGCAGTCGCAAGACTTCAAATTTCCTGCAAAAGCTTTTAAAAACAAACAACAAAAACCCTGCAAATTGTCATATTCTGGCTGATTTAAAAGTTTGAGTACAAATGCAAGTCTCAGCAGTTTTTTCGAAGGAGTAGTTGGATTGAGTAATATTCTTTTTTATTATTTTATTTACATTGGGAAATGTATTCTTTCCTCCTTTTTGCATAATTTTTCACAGGAAAAAATATATCTACGTTTTTTTGGGCTAAAGGTTTATGTTTTCATATATATATATATATATATATATATATATACACACACACATACATATACATGTCAGATTTCATATATTAGACAGTAGATATCAGCTAAATGACAAATCACTAGATGTCAGGAACTAAAGAATTACATTGATTCAAAACATTATTTAAAATGATGTAATATAGTCAATGCTGCATTATTTACTTCATAGATTTTCCATGTAACACAAGGGTGTCCAAAATGTGGCCCAGGGGTCATTTTAGGAGGACTGAGTTTTAGCCCCCCGACCACAGTGGACACTTTGGGAAAAGAAAACGTTTTTTCTCTTTTATTGATTGTGTTTTTGGTTACATTTTAACTCTGCAGTAAATAGACTCGTCCTCCCCTCTACATTCATTAAATTTGGCCAGATACAGCAAGAGGAGAGCCATGTCCTGTTCTTGTTCAGACTAAAGAATATTTCTAGTCCAAAAATGAAAACAACTGACCCAAAAATACATGGGAATTGTTTGCCGTTCTTTTGGTAAGAATCACGAGACACTTTTGTATGTTTTGGATCAACAACAATTTACAGGTTTGCTTTATATTACGATTGACGCTACGTTGTTTAAAATGTTGCATTTCTGGTATATGACCAAACAGATAAAAATACATGCAACAAGAAATGCGTTTTTCCATTTTTATTTCCTGAAAACAAGGTTTCAATTAGTGGCCGGCCGATAAATTGGCCTCGTTTTCGTCATGTCAGCGTTTTTAAAGATCGGTGATCGGCCCAAAAATTGCAATTGGTGCACCCCGAGTTTTAAATTGTGCGAAATTTGACCACTTTGGCTCTCGTGGCAAAAAATGTGAATACCTAATATATCCGAATAATACACACGTCACATTAAGAGTGACATTAACACTCGTGGTTCCAAACTGGTGATGAGTGGAGCAGGAATGATCCCGACTCCATCGACACCAAAAGGAAATGACCACAAAAGACACAGTGAGCAGGAAACACAAAATACTCTTTATTAAATATACAAAATTTGTGAAACAGAATTGCATCACGGATTGTAAACGTTCCAGTCTGACACTGAGCACATTCTGCCCGCTTCGCACTCGAGGACAAAACACAGTCGATTCAAAAGGTAAATAAAAACCTCGCCAAATGGAAGACATGAAAGAGAATGCTTGTTCCCGCACTCTTCTACGTTTCTACAGTCATCAGCATTCTTCGTATTGCGACCGCCCAGCTGAACGGATGTGATGACATACGTGTGAAATTATTTTTTTCTTAATGTTTGATGTTTTGAGCTCGATGGTGAATCATCGTCAAGGTGTGGAAGGAAGGCCTAGTGCTTAACCACAGAGCGATTAGAAAAGTGCAAAATGGCGTGAAGTCGATCTAACTATACCGATATCACAAAGACGGGTACAGCAGAGTTATTCTTCTGACGATTAAGTAGTGCAAGAACATCCACAAATGCTGTTTGAGGTGGCATCATATCAGAATACTTTATGGTGTATCAATCAGCTCTAAGGTTAAGTTTCAAGACTGTGTGTTAATGATTTTGTTTCCTTATGTTTTGTTGTTGTTTTTGGCATGTCACAGTAAATCGCTGCAAATACTCATTTTCTATTTGTATGCATACAGTTGATTCTTGTGCTAAACGATATCACAAAGCGCAATAATTAGAGATTCGATAGCTTTCTTTCAGCAAACGGATGGCTTTAAGTCCGCCCGAAAGCAAAACACAATGAGGTGCTAACCTAATGAACATCGAAAGAAAACAAGCTCAAAAAATAAAAGTAAGGCAGCGTTTGGCAATTTAATACGCGTACACGCCGGAAAATGCGGTCCCTTTGTGGCGACTCATGTGTCAGCAACACATGCATGTGAGGAAGCAAGACGGACGATACCGATACGGTCGCCACCTGAATCGGTTAGCTTATAACGCTGAGCGTCGGAGGGGAAGGGAGCTAGCTAGCCAGCTAAAAACAAACAGCACTTATCCTGTGTTCGAAACATGAAACCTATATTCACCTGTTGGCTTTATTAAGAACACTTGAACATTCAGGTCCGTTCTCAGTGATGTGAAAGGGTCAAATGCTAACCCCGTCTCATTTGGTTTTAAAGAAGAAGAAGAAACAAAACGAGTATTAGCATTCGCTGCTAACAGGCCACATCTCACAGCAAATGGGGAAAAAAACGAGGGAGCCAAACGAAAGAAGCAATTTTTCTTACGCTGATGAACTTATTTAACATGAATTCTGAAAATACAGTCAGACATACAGAACTTTCTCATATTTTTGTCACATTCCAAAACCAAACTTCGCTGCATTTCTCTAGGATTTAACATGACAAACAGGAAGGCATCCTCGATGAGGAGCGTAAAGGAAGATGCTGCTTGGTTCTTAAAATTGTATCCCAAATTAAAAAAAGACCTACAATGTGTGGCACACGTTTAATTCAGCCCCCCTGAACTCGGTTGCCTGTAAATAAAATCCAGTGCTGTCAACGCTAAGCTAACTCTAAACCAAAAACAAGAAGCTGATCAGGGTCAAGCTAAATGAACGTCAATCCTGCAATACAAATGCATGCCACACTTTTTATGCTTATTAAAACATAAACCATGGTTCATTTTCCTCTCCCCTCACAGTTATGGACTATTTTGCTTTGCTCTCTCATACAACACAATGAAGTTTGCATTTGTAACGTGACAAACAGAAAAAGTTCAAGGCTTATGAAGGCATCTGTAAAGCTCTGTATTTCTCTTCCCTTCCTTCCATTCTTGCCTGTAGTTGACATATTTGTCGGTCAAGCCTCGACTTGCAGGGTGACTCTGATTTCCCCGCCATGCTGCGTTGTCCGTCGGTTACAATTTGCTGCTGTGCGAGTGCGGTGAAGGCGGGGGGATTCTCTTCAAGTGCATTCCAACCATCTTATAGAAAGGTTGGATAAACAGTCGATTTATAAAAATAAAACCCAAAACCTGCTGATGCCTCTCCTGTTCTCTCCCGCATGACAAAAGACAACACCTTCCAGTTTTAAACGTCAAAACGTCGTAAGAAATGTGCGAGCACTTTCTAGGCACACGAGGAAGCAGACATCTTCCGGCTTTAAGATGAGATCAGTCTGAAAGCCATGAAAATGCCCCGCGCTGATCCGACAGTTTGTTAGTAACTGAACCAAAAAAAAAAAAAAAAGGTAATAAATAAACACTTCAAATTCCCACTTTGGGAAAATTCAGTGACGACGGAGGCGCTGAGCGCAGTAAAGAAGGAGGATTCAGGTCAGGATGCCAGACTGGCAGCGCCTGGGTTTGGAACCCTCCACCAGGCTCTGGGAGCCTGACGACAACCTGAGGACGCGCTACATTCAGAACCACTGGAGACAAACCCGCCGCCACAGCCGCCGAGGAAACAGAACGGGGAGGGGGAAGCATGCCAGCTAGAAAACACCACCTCGACACCTCTGAGTGCCTAAATGTCTGTATCAAAAAGGACAGCGTAGCAGTGACTAAACAGAGAGCTGTTGTGGAGGTTTTCGAGTGAACATGTGAACTAGAAGGTCAGTCATTTGTTGATTTTTTTTGTTTGTTTGTTTTCATTTGAACTTGGGGCGCACTTGTAGCAGCGTTGGCTTCTGCTCCATGATTCGCACCAGCAGAGTGTCAATGTAGTCCTCCAGGTCTCGGACCTGAGGCTTCAGCTTCTTCAGCTCCACCTCCCGCTTGGCCAGCAGCAGTTTCTGACGCTCGAACTCGGCCCTCTGTCCCTCCAGCTCGGCCTCGCACTGCACCAGCAGGGCCACCAGCTCGCTGTGGGTCAGGTGGTAGTACGAGCCCGCTCCTTCCGTCAGAGACTGAGGACAGACAGACACAGAGTGGGATCGCTTTTTAAACTGACCTGAAATTTAATAACTGAGGCTATTAAAAGGGTAAAAAAAAAAGGAGCTCAAGTTCAGATGAATAGTTCAGAATTAAATCGGAAAAGAAAAGAAGACCAAGTGCTATTTTTATTCCATTTTATATACATGAGCTACTTTGCGTTGGGTTATCATATAAAATAAATTAAAGACTTCAGTTTAAATGAGACAAATTGTGAAGGGCTGTGGATAAGAGAGATGCACCGATAACTTGGGGGGCCAAGAAGTCGACCTAATTACCCTGATTTTGGGAGTTCGGCAGGACAATAGTCACCCCACTGTTGCCAACTTACCGACTTTGTCACAATATTTAGCAACATTTCACACAAAAAGAAAAATCGGTATCGACCAAAATCAGAATCGGTAGGCCAATCGGTGCACCTCGAGTAAATACTTTGTCAAGGTTTGTATCAATTGTTACAGCAGCAGTAAATGAAATCCAAATTTGCAAGGCCATCAACCACATTGGATAATGGCCGCCTATTCATTAATTTTTTTCTACCTTCTTTCTGTCTGCCTCCTGCTCGGCGACCTGGCTGCTCCTCCCCGGATGGATGGTGGACTTGAGCTTCTCCAGGCCGGTGGCCAGCACTGACCTCTTCTCCTCAGCCAGCAGGTTAGTGGTCAGGGGCTTCACTGGGTGGGGGCTTCAACAACAACAACAAAAACCCAAACACACAGTGAGCCATTCACATTGTCCCAACACTGACCCGAGCTGACCAGCTACAACTCTGGTGGTCATAGTGGAGGTCTCAAATTTATAACAACAGGTGAAAGAAAAGAAACTTTAATCTTAGCTTTTATTGTGAAATGTACACAACTTCCTTTGGAACAATATCTTCCTCTGGAAACAATGGCCGTGTTTGGAAACTGTGGCTTCCTTTCTGAGCACAAACAAACACATACCAGCTCTCTAATATCATAGTATGAAGAAACATATGAGAGAATGTCTTCATAAAACCACAGGAAGACAGTTTCCTGTGTCAATGACCTACATGCAGCAAACCGTCACTATCTGAGTGTCTTTAGTGCAATTGCTGCAAGATTAATCCTTATTAAAGCCCAGTTTGATTTCTTTTTGTTGCCCTCCAATATGACACCAGACATTAAGGAATAAAACCAACATTGTACTTCATTTTGATTAAGATCGGTTTAGGGTAAACAGGTGTAAAATGTCTACACATTTTACACCTGGTGAAAAGTGGTGAAAATTAATCCTGAAATGAAGGATGTAATTGTATGCATAGGTGTAATCATGAAGAAGAATTGTGTTGAGAGTGTTATTACCCCAAGCTGAAAAGGAAATGACAAAACAACACCTTTTTCCTCATGTAAAAAGCTTGATTTCTGGTTGATGTATTGGCTGTGTGAGAACACTGGCTGTCCCCGAGGAGAGGGGGGGTGTTCTGCATGTGTGTGTTGGGACAGAGAATAAGCGTGGTAGGCCTGAAGGTAAAATAATAACTGCTAATTGGCCCGAGGCTTTAGTTTCCCCCTCTCCTGTTACCACAGGACACGCAGACGAAACCTGCAGAAGAGTCCTGTTGACACCAGAGGAAGTCTACGTGTTTCAACAAAAGCGACGAAACGCGGAGGATCACACCACAAAGAAGAAGAAGAAGGCCCCCCGAGAGTCAGCACAGGAAAGAAGCAAGGCAGAAGCAGAGGAGGAATACGAGAAGACAAGGAAGAAATCCCTTTTCCACCTTTTCACCCAGCACTGAGCACGTGCGACCTCACCTGCTCGGCTGATCGGCCGCTTGCCGCCGCTCGGTCGCGTCCGGCTCTGGCGTGGCGCCGGGTGGCTCTGTCGCCGAAATGGTTGCGAGGGGAGAGAGGGCAGAGAACGCTACATGGAAGCTACTGCTTTCAGGAATTAGAGAAGGAGCAAATGTGTTAGGGAAAGGGAAGATAGGGTCTAGCTCAGCAAAGGAGGATTCCTGTATTGCGCAGGGATCGCTCCCGAAAGAGGACGGGAAAAGTTGGTCAAAGGCAGGTGCTAGCATCCCCTCGGAAAGGGAACGCTGCAGCGCGGCATGCTGCCCCTGCGGAGACTGTAAGAAGATGTCGTCCTGATTTCCCTCCCATATGTCACTGTGGAACTTTGGATTAGAGCTGTTGTCTGGCAGAACCTGTAATCCCTCGCCCCCTGTGAGGCTTGTCTCGAGGTTCACCAAGTTGCCTTGTTGGAACTGGAGGAATTCTCCAAATATTTCATTCTGGTTGACCTCAAATTTTGATGACTGCGATTGATTTGTATGACCCATTTTCTTAAGATCATCAGGGACTGCCTGAACGCCGCTCATCTCACCACTGCAAGTTGAGTTAGCTGAGAATAGCGTTTCATTCAGCTCTGACCCGTTGGAGAATAAGAGAGAATCACAAGTTAAGTAGTTCTGCGAGTCAGCACTGAAATAATGGCTGTGGCGTAAGGTGTTGTTACTCTGTTCAGGCGTCTGTTTGTTCAACCAAGCAGTGTCAAAGTCCTGGATAGGACTGCTGACATTGAGGTATTCATCAAAAATCCCAAATTCCACATGAGAATAAGGGCAAACTTTTGGCGCCTCTGAACCAGCGTTCTCATTGGTAACATCCAACAAATCCTGCTTGACCTCGGGGGATGAGGTTATGACAGGCACCGATGGTAGTGTGGAAGAGAATTCATCGTCTGAAGAAGCAGGCATCAATTCTTCTGTGGCACTGTTCTTAGAACGAGTGCTGAAATCCACCGAAGGATCGACAGCACAATCTTTGCTTTCTTCTTCACCATCATTGTTTGACTGCTGAGACACAACAGACGTCGGTTGTAGTGTCTGCAACAGATCAGGGTTCAGATTAGGAGTTTTAGGTGTTTGACTACCTCCAGGTTCACTTTCTGTTTCCTTTTTTGACGTCGTTAGAGAAAGAGGCTGGAACAAGTCCTCTAAAATGTTCCAACCAACCATTTTGACATGACTATCTTCTGGCTGATTGACAGTTCTATGTGAATCAGTAATCAAAAACTGATCAACGGACTTGTCAGCGATGCCATCTCCAGACTCTGAGGTCTTTACAGCAGTCGAGTCGGAGGAATTCTTGAGGGGAAGGACGGTGCGTTCCGCTTCCTCTGATGACGACACAGAGAATTTCTCAGAATGAGATGAAAAACAGGAGAGCCCGTCTTCTTCGGTCGAACTGCCGAGGCCCGACGAACTGGGGTCTGGAGAGCTGCTGCTGTTGTTGAGTTGTGCAGATGAGATGTGAAAGGGAGCAGTATTTATATTAGTGTGCGTAAAATCATTAGTAGTGTTGCTGTCCTGATCGGTCACAATGAAATCAGTGGGTTCAGGGGAGTTAGTAGGAGTGTTTAACGTCGAGTCATCGCTGTCAAAGCTTCTGTGTTCTGGGATCGTTTCAAGGAATTGTGGAAAGGCGTCGAAGTGAAGTGCGTTGTTGTTCCTCATCTGGATAGGAACTGAAAGTTCACTGGATAAAAATCTGCCCCCAGGCTGATCATAGAGAACGTCATTAACATTTGCTTGCTCGTTTGCATCCAGGACTGGTTGTAATTCACCTTTACTACGGTCGTGTTCCAGTGGATGGTCGTCGACTGTGTTTTGCTGTGTTCTGCTTTCCATGGCGAGCTCCTCGGGAGCCTGCAGTCTGCCAGCTGCAAACGCCTCAAATGATTCGTCCCACTCCGAGTCCAGGTTACGCTCCTCAGCAGACAGAAAGGGGTTTGACGTCTTCTTGATTAAAGGTTCTTTATTTGCTAAGGGAACTGGAGGGAGAGGTCTTTGAACAGGTTGGTCTTTGGCATTAGCCGTGTCCTCTACTGTTGGGCTGTCTTGCATCAAGTCAGAATTACTTGACTGTGGAAAGAGGTCGGTTATGGGGGGCCGGGAGCTGGAAAGATAAGGCAAAGGAGGCAGCGGTGACTTCAGTGTCTGGTTAGTTAACATATCTGTAAAGAAGGGGTTGTGCTGTAAGCGGGAGTAGAAAGGGTTGCACTGGGATAAGGGAGGCGGTGTGGTCTGTGAACGGGAAAAGGGGTTAGTGTGGTGCAGTGCGGAAACCAAAGAGGTAGGATCACCGGGGACACCCGGGGGGTGGTGACTAAGTGGAAGAGGTGGTGGGTGGGGGTCAGTGCTTGGCTCTAACTTAGTGGAGACCACCAGGCTGTGAAAAGAAGGACACACAGTCCTCTCAATTAGTCAGGCTTGTTCACATTGCTCAACGTAAGCTTGCAAAAAGCATTTGGCTCATGTCACATTTTAAAGGCATACTATGCAGAGTCTGTCCCATTGGCATAAACTGGATTGTTTATTAGAGGATAAAAGATGTTATTTCACTGGTTTACCTTAGATCTGATGGTTTATTCTTAAATTGATTTTATAAAAAAGCATGCTGCCATAGTGTCACATTCAAAGACAATAGAAACTCAGTCGATGATGCGAAATGTTTCTCTAAAAAAGAAAATTACAGAAGTGCACACATGATAGAGCTCCTTAAAAGCTACTCTTAACCTTTGAACCTTTTCATGCCCCAACAAGAAACTCTAATACTTTTCATTGGGATTTTATCAGACAGGCTAATATAATCTAGTTATAGTTGAAGTGGAATGAAAATGACAGTTTTCACCAAAAAATTATAAAAATCTAAAATGAACTTGTAAATACAGTAAAATGTCACATACTGAGTAAAAATAGTCCACCTTTGTGCCATTTAGTCTTATAATACAACACATCCAGTTGTTCTCTGAAGGCCTTAGTGGTTTATTAAAGTGCACAAACTGCATCTAGAAGAAAAAAAGTAAGAATGCAGTTGTGAATAAGCAGGGTTATGTCATAAAACCAATCGACATGGTCGTCCATCTGAAGCGTCAGGAGACAGGAATCTCTCAAAAATAATAAAAAAATTTCTATTCGTATTTTATTCAAATCAAGAAATATTTGTGCCCTTCTTAGAAAGTGGAATTAATAAATAACACATTTTCCTATCACCACATTTCGCCTCCCTGGTAGGAGAACCAAGACCCCAAATATAAGGCCACAGTTTCAATGACATGTTTTAGATCAATGTCATTGAACCATTTTATGTGCTAAAATGGTCCAGTCAAAGTTCAGACTCAAATTCAATTGATGATTTGTGGCAGTAGTCAGTAGTTGAGTTTACTGGATGCTCCTCATCAAATCTGACCGAGTTCGAATCGTCTCTAAAACGATATATAGAGACATGTTCAAAAGGACTGGAAGGTCTTAAAAGGTGGTTTTACAAAGTATTGCCCCAATGAGGCCAAAATATAAATGCAGGCCACACTAGTCAGATTTTAAATAGTTAAAATCTTTGAAAACATCTCCGAAGTTTTTTTCCCTTACATTGCATTAGTTTACATCACATGAAATCTCAATAGATTTCACAAACGTTTGTAGTTGTAAGAGAATAAATTAATCAAGGGTGTGAATACTTTTTCCAAACACTTAAACTATTACGGCTAACAAAAAAGGCCATAAAGACAAAATCATTTCTGCACCACGTGAACTTCATGTCCTCTGAGTCACATCAATATTCTTATTTACAGTGTAAATGAAACCAGAGACAAACAATCTGTGATTCATGCACCATTAACCTCTGAAAGTCCTAGACTGGCAGAGGCAGAAAACCGCTTATTTAAAAAAAAAAAAAAAGATTTATCCCCATTTTAAGAAATTCTTCAGTTTTTGGTATATTGAATGCAGCATTAGGTGGCAGCAAAGCAGAGAAAACGCCATGTGTAAAACCATAGTTGATCTTCTGCATGGTATGCCTTTACACATTCATTTGTTTTTTTTACATAAAGTTGTTTGCAACATATATAGCTGATAGAAAGAAAAATAAAATCACATTTGATAAAATAATGATTAATGAAAACCATCTACAATCTTGATAATTGCTTTTTATAAATATAAAATCACAAACTAATGCCTTGTTAGAGCAAGACATCACAAAATACAGTACTAAACTTTCATTACACTTTATAGTAAACGTGAAAAGCTTTTAGCTCTTTAATCTAGAAACGCTACATAATTTTTTTTTTTGATTATCCATCTGACACTTGTTGCTCAGCAGTCGTGCATAAAGCTGATTTCTCTGGTATACTTTTCAACAAAAATAAATGGCAGCTGCCATTAAACACAGAGGAGAATTTTTATATATATATATATATATATATATATATATTTTTTTTTTTTTTACAAATGTAACAAGAAAATAAGCTTTTCTTTACATTTTAGCGGCAGCAGATGAGCAAAAGCAAACAGAACGGCGCGGTCGATTAGCAGCAGACAACAGGTTTATGGAATAAGATCAGCTTGTAAACTAAATGTTGTTTTCCCTTCATCCTAAACCTCACAAATTAATTGCAAAAATGTGTACAGCTACAAAACAGTTTTTCATTGCTGTTAAATTTACAGTGAGTAAAAAAATACATCAAAAAGGCGTAAATACGTTGGACTCAAACTCGTTCATGTTTAACTTTTCAATCTTTTCCTTTCATTAAAGCTTGAGGTTGTAGCACGACAAAATGGACAGAAAAAAGTGAGTGGGTATGAAAAGTTTTTCAAGGGTTAGATGAGTTATCTGATGTCTGAGCAAAAGACTAACAGAACGAATGAAAAGCTACAGTGCGGCGGATGCATTTTATTACATTACAGTGGTACAAAACACCACAAATGATGGAAAACCAATAAAAAAAAAAAAAAAAACAATCCGCTTAACAGTGCGATTGGTGGAAAGGTCCACATCTCGGCCCTTTTTCTGCCTGCTCAAACCGGAGTGACCGACCTGCACAAACACGCCGGGAGAAAAACGAGAGCAGCGATATCTCCAGATCACGTTTTTAAAGAAACGGACCGTTTATTCCGTTGCGGCGTCATGCTCCGCACACGGTTAGCATTATAAGAGCAGCTCCACTCCTCCATCTGCATTGCAGACTTCTGTAACCAGAGACTTGGAGCAGCAGGGATGTGTTCAGAGCCGGAGGCTGATCTGTAGGACTGGAACAGAGCGCTGCGCTCATTTTGTTCTCGCATCAGGTGTTTGGCCCACTTCTATCTGGGGAAAACATTTACACAGCGATGTATGTCACTGGGATTTAACGTGATAGAGCAACACAAAGCAGCAGGAAATGGGTGAATGGCTCATTAACTCTGCTGTAAATAAGAAATCTGAAAAGTGTGGTGTGCTTTTTTTTTCTTTTCAGGATTGCTCCATTTTGAGCTTCACCCATCTTCAACTCAACTGTGAGGAGCTTCCCCGTCACTGCTGAAGAAAAACATGCCCACAGCATAATGCTGCCATCACCGCCTTTCGTGCATAAGCTAGTAAGTAAAGTAAGTGAAGTTTTATTTCTGTAAAACCTTTCATAGACATATGAGCCATCACTTTTGAGTCCATTTGTACTACTCAAGTCCCTTTAAATATCCCCCCAGGGACAAATAAAGTCATTTGAATTGAATTAAATTGAATTTAGACCACAAAGTGATTCAAAAGTGTAAAACATTTAAAACAAAAAAAAATTAAGCAGCCTTTAGTTTCTTAAAAGACAGAGAGATGAAAGAGGCTGCTTGTGTTCAGCTTTATTTAGGTTTGTCAGAGTAAATGTAATGAGGTACAGTTGCACTCCACAGATTTCAGATGCTGGTTTGCCAAATACGTCAAACTCCATGCATCGTTTTCCTTCCACTTCACAGTAATGCTCTTCTTTCTGTTGATCTGTCATGAAAAATCCCATATAGATACTTAAAACGGGGAGAAAAGGTGGTGTTCACACTTTCACTCGCACTAAATATAACAAAAGCCACAACTAGAGTGGCGTTGAAAGGCTACTCCAGCTGGTTGGAGAACAGGTTCAGCATTCTTCCACAAGGTTAGGAATGTAGGTGTCTGCGCTCAGCAGATCAGGCAATTAGTCTGACACAAAGAAAACAGGTCTGACAAGTCTTGTTCTGTCAAAAGGTCACTGAATGCACCAATCAACTTGTTTAGTATGAAAGCAAACAAACTAAAGTTTATGTGGGTTTTTTTGCAGGTATGGAAGAACTAAGTCACATTAAAGTAGAGGTTAAGTTACAGGTTAGAGAAATAAATCAGTTTATTAAAAATAAAAAGTATTAAATCAAATATGCAACTTTGATATACGTCTTCTGCCTTCTAATTTTTCTATTTTAATGACTTGTTTCTGACTTGAGTTGTTTTAATTTCAGCCGCCACAAAATGAAACAACGGTCTCTCACATTAACAACTAGTTTTTTGCAATTTGTAGGACAATGAATCAGTTTTTTTTATGTTAAAGCCAAAGTTGTTGACCTAAATTTAAAAACTCATTACATCCAAAAACCAGAATTCCACGAGTTTATTTTTTGAAGCTGAAGACGTTCTGATGTGTGGTGTGTCGGCTGTGTGTCTCACCTGGGTTTGTTGTGCGAGTCCTTGGATCCGAACCACGCTCTGTGTTTCTCCTCGGTGGCGGCGGCGCTTTGCTCAGACTCGCTCTTGGACTGGCTCTGACCCTTCCCTGCAGACTCACTCCGCCCATGCGAGAACAAGTTCCTCCTCTGCTTTTTCACCTGACTCTCTGGCTCCGCCTGGGAGGCGTCTGGCAGTGATGCCTGTGCCGGCAGCTCCTCCTCTCCGGCCCCGCTTTGCCCCAGGGCCGCCGCAATGGCCGCCCTCTCCTCCTCGCCGGCCCTGTCGAACGACCAGCGCCGGCCGTCCCCCGCGGGGCCCTTGGGCAGGTCGGCGGAGGGCCGAGTGCTGAGGTTCTGCAGGGAAACGGAATGGGCCACGGACCGCTGCAGCAGCAGTCCCGACCCTAAAGAACCTGACGGTTTTCCTGAGCCTCGATCCTGGGCCTGGACTTTGGACGCATGGCTTCCGTTTACCCAAACGGTCGGGGGAGGCACTGCGATGGTGATTTCGCCGGCCTCGTCGCCAAACTCACATCTGAGAGAGGACGACTTGGGCGAAGTGTTTGCTGTGTGTTCTGTGACAAGAGAGGGCAGATATGAAGAGGATTGAAGAGCAACATGCAGGAAAATGGCACAGAGAGTCGGCCATCTTTCTTTTTAGATGAAACAATCGCCAGCTTTATAGTAATAAATACAAAATGTTTCTCAAGAGGACACAGAGCATTTCTTTATCTGGCTAACTCATGCCAAGCCTTCGATAATAACATAATAACTACAGATGTACAAGACAGTGGCGACCCCCAGAGGGGGCCACGGGAGGCCATGGGCCCCTCGTGAAAATGTTGGACAAAGAATCATGTTCAGGTCATACAAAGAGTAGTCATCTTCTTCATCCAAGACATATATATAAAACCCAAACAATAAATCAATACATTTATAGAATGTATTTATATATATTTCATACTGCAGTTTTGAAAATCTACCAAAATTGCTGAAGTAAACCCATCAATGTCAGGATAGTAGGTTTGTTTCAGAGTTTATCCTTTACATGTGAAGGATAAACATGTGAAAATGGTTAGACACTCGTCACTAAGTAATAACGATTAGTCGTCTCCCTGCCGGACTCACCTGGACTGTTGTCTGCAGTGAAGTTGCTGCTGTTGCTGGGGGAGTTGGACAGGTCAGACACCACCACACTGATGCCGGCCGTCGGACTCAGGCTGCCACCACGCGACGACGACTCGCTGCTCTCGGAACCCAGGGAGGTGCTGGAGCGAGTGTCGGACGACTTCCGCAGCTTCCCCCGCAGGAAGAAGGTCCTCATCTTGCTCCGCCGGACCTCCCCCCCCTCGTCGTCCTCGTAGTCCTCCTCCCCACCTCCGTCACTCGGCAGTCTCTGGCGCATGCGGTGCAGGGAGCTGTACCCGCCCGGCACCACGGCGGAGGATGACTCCTCGTCGCTGGACCTCCTCTTGCCCTTCATGCGCTCCTTGAGTTTGCTGAAGGTGGAGGCGCCCTTGTCCTTCATGACCAGGTCGTACATGCTGGCCGTCAGGTTGTTGCGGGTGAACAAGATGGTGACCTGAATGTCCCCCCTCTCCTTTTCCTTCTTCCCCGTCTTGGAGTTGAGTCTATACCACCTGCAACAAAAGTTGGATCGAATGAGATCCGATGAAACACTGTTTTCATGAATTACAAAGACTAATTCATGGTTATTTTAAAAGATTCTAAGTGTGTTGATAGGTGTGACTTTAGTCTATATGTAGAATTATTAAACTTCTTTAAATCTTAAAGAGCAACATAAATCTGCAGCACTAGACATCCATCAAAAATGTTATTATTTCTATGAAACATTGGAACCATTTGGGTTGGTGGCCGACTTGGCAATCCTTTTTGAACCTGTTCTACCCAGCAGCATAATAATAGTATCCAAAGAAAATCCTAGTGATCTACTCTGTTTTGACACAAGTCAGTAAGACATGTTCAATGCGTGCTAGACACTGTGACAATTATTGCCCCCCGCATTATACTGGCCTGATGTCATCTTTTAGTTGCTAGGACTGATTTGTGCAGCATTAAAGAAGAAAAAACTTTATCATTAGCTTCCTGCTAGCATACTTTCAGGCTAGCTAATCTAGGAATCAGATTTGGACTTATGAACCTGTCACTTTTCTGTTTGCCCTACAGAACAACTGAATGCTTCACTTGCTGTGACTCAGGACTTTAGTAATCTACAAAATGTTTCAAACCAAGAGCTGATATGGTATGTAAACATTTTCCAATCTCTTTATGAGGACAGTTCCCCCCCCCCAAATCATTTGTTGGAAAAATTCTGATTCTTTTGCAACTCAGCCTTTTTATATCCTTTTCTTTTGCAATAAGTACCAAATGCAATCCTCTTATTACATCTTCTGCTTTAACAACATGTAAAATAAATGTCTGTTTACTGAAATTAGTAAACTTGGAAGTCAATGCTTGAGTTCTTGATGTCAGAGCTAACACCACTTTCCCAAACATCCACAGTGTTTCAAACGATGTAGATTTTCTAATAGGACTACCACATGGATTGAAATGCCTGTTTTTAATTTGTTCATATCCTTATTCTTTTATACGAAATACCAAACAGAACAATGCAGATTATATCAGCGCAGCTCAACACTGCCTTACATAACTTGTTTTCAATGCGAAGCTGTCCCACTCTGTTTTTCTGTGCTCTAGTAAAACACAACCACACCCCTGCTTTCCCTATGAACGAGTGAGAAACTCAAGCAAGTTCTCAGGCGTCCTTCCTCATTTGCCAGTTTAACAATTGTGTTTACTGCAGTCCTTCAACTGGATGACACAGCAACGAATCCAAGGAATGTTTGGGAAAAGCACGACTAAGTTCGTGCTGGCAGTCGTCCTAACATCCTGTAACACTGCAAGCAAGATAAATCAGGATTTAAGAGCTGATAATGGTTGATAAGAAGTTTGACAATGATTAATGCTGTATGTTAAAATGTATTAGGAAATGTATTAATACTAAGACAAGACTGCACTTGCCTGAATTTGTGAGATTCTGTTTATTTAGGCACCTTGAAGGATGCAGGGTCACAGTGTGTGTACTCCTCTAAAGCAGTTCATCCCTGCTGAGTGTGACCAAGCATCCAACAATACCTCAGTGAGGCTTCATTCATTCATTCTGTCCCTATAAGCAAGAACAATGAAGCGAAACAACCCTTTCTTCTAATTTAATAAACGAGCGTCCTATATAAAGGCGTTTTGCTGACTGTAAACTCTGAAGGCTGGGCAGAGAGGTGCACTTCCTGAAACGCCAACCAAAGTAACCACATCATGACTCACAGGAAAGTTGCATCTATTCTGCTGTTAAAAAAAACAACAACAAAGAAAAGATGAGATGACTGAACAAAACTTCCGCCTCTGCAAACCAACGGGAAGCTGCCGGTGCTACCAGGAAGAAGCAAACCAAAATCTGCTTTTAGTTTTTTTCATTTCTTGTGCTGCTGGGCTATTTTCATGCCACACATCAGCCGCGTGGGTCCTCTAGCTTTCGGAGACGTTTCAGACATAGACCTTACCAAGATGTCGAGACACTTGCGTCTCAGCGAGACCTAGAGAAATTCATCCATAGTGGTTTTGATTACTGCAACAGCGTCTTCACAGTTCTGTCCAACAAATCAATCAAACAGCTGCACTGATCCAGAATGCTGCTGCTGGCGTTCTCACTAAAACCAGGAAGATGGAGCACATCACACCAGTTTTAAAGTCCCTACACTGGCTCCCTGTAGCTCAAAGAATAAACTTTAAAATACTGTGGTTAGTTTATAAATGACTGAATGGCTTAGCACCACAATACATTAAAGATCTGCTGCTGTTATATCAACCTTCCAGACCTCTCAGGTCTTCTGGTTCTGCTCTTCATCCCCAGAACCAGAACCAAATGAGGAGAAGCAGCATTCAGCTTCTATGCACCACAAATCTGGAACAAACTTCCAGAAAACTGTAAAACAGCTAAAACACTGACTTCATTTAAATCTCAACTAAAACCCACCTGTTTAGGATTGTATTTGAAATGTAGTCAATTACGAATTTAATGATGGAACTTGACTTAATGTCATGTTTTGATTGTTGATTTTATGTTGCATGACTTTGTGTTTTTGTGTTTGTTGTGATGTAAAGCACTTTGAAGTGCCTTGCTGCTAAAATGTGCTATACAAATAAAATTTGATTGATCGATTGATCAAAGTTGCACCCATTTCCTAAGTCAGTGGTGCTCAAAGTCTTTCCTCGAGGGCCGGCATCCTGCATGTTTTAGTTCTCTCCCTGGTGGTAGTAACAACCTTTTCTACATTAACATTTTTAGCATGTCATTGTTCTTCTTCGGCCTCTAACAAGCTATCATTTGATCCAGGTGCGTTAAACCAGGGAGAGAACTAAAACATGCAGGATGCCGGCTGTCCAGGACCAACTCTGACACTACTGTGCTAAGTACAAGCCAATATCCCAATAACCAGTTAAAAATGTCTTCACACTTCAAATGAAAAGGATTGTATGGCTGAAATATTAATATAAAACTTCAGAAATACTTCTGAAATATTATACTTCACAAGGCACTTAAGGTACCTTGTGAAAGGATTCATAAAACTCTCTGGTGCCTTCAAAAGTCACCAAATCAGCAAGTGGAGTCGATCTGTTTATTTTTTAATCTTCAGTGGTTCCTTTAGGAATCATTAAAGGTTTTTTAGAGAACATTGGAGAACAAAAACTGCAATAAAGACCAAAAAATAGAAATTATATATA
>CAEFZY010067303.1:0-75765 GCA_903066815.1 Brachyrhaphis roseni
ATCCATCCATCCATCCATCCATCCATCCATCCATCCATCCATCCATCCATCCATCCATCCATCCATCCATCCATCCAGCCATGTTCTTCATTTATCCGGGGTCAGGTTGCCCGGTAGCAGCCTACGAATCTGTCTGTCGATCTCCCGCTCCACTTGGGGCAGGGCATCCTCCCCGACCTGGAGAAGGTGCTCTATTCTTTTTCAGCTCATTTATTTATGCATTTATTTATATAGCTATGCATTTTTATTTTATTTATTGAGATGATAAAAGAAAGAACCTTGAACACATTGATCAACAGGTTTTGCATGTCTTTCAGCACATTTTCTCTTTTGGTTTTCTCATCCAGGGTGTCAGACACACACAGAGACACACACACAATAAAATATAGGCAGTAATGTTAGCTAACTTGGTTAGATAACTAGTGTTAGCTAACTTCAAAGAAGGCTAATATGTTGATTTGTGACAATAACACTGTCACAGCACAGATGATCCGACAAACACACACACACACATTTGTGAGGTAAAAATAAAGATAATAATTATATGTAAAAGTTCATGCTGTGTAAAATATTATTATTCAGGGGTGAGACTTAGGACTCAGTGTGTATGGTTCACAAAAAAATATGTTCCAGACAGTCACAGCTGGTAAGAAACAAAGATTCCCATTAAATTCCATAGGAAATGAATGTGGTTCATTTTGGACCCACTTATGGAAGAATGGGGTAGTAATATAAAACATGCCATTTCTTAAAATGTGTAAAAGGTAAATTA
The DNA here is from genome assembly GCA_903066815.1 of Brachyrhaphis roseni. NCBI lineage: Eukaryota > Metazoa > Chordata > Actinopteri > Cyprinodontiformes > Poeciliidae > Brachyrhaphis > Brachyrhaphis roseni. Next base: position 773 of record CAEFZY010067303.1, read on the forward strand.
AAAAATGTAATTGCATGATATCAATAACATGTTTGTTGAGGAATACCTGGAATATGAAGTGATGAAAACTTTTCATTACAAAGATATTGCAAAAAAGTCACCTCACCGGGTCCAAAAGGACCCTGCATCAGAGGGGTAGTATTTATCCTACTTTACCTGTGTAAGGAAAATGCCTAAATATCGTTTTAAACATCAATTGGGTTTAAACATAGATATTTTGACCCAGTACTTAGCTTGTGTGAATAGAAAGACAATACTACGAAGGCATCGGCTCTGGTTTTGCTCTGTCACCAGTTTGATTGGGGAAAAAATAGTATGTCACCTGTTTGTGGAGTCTACGTGAATTTCATTGATTTAATTACATCAATTATAGTTTTGTTTGTGCAATTTTCTCTTTCAATGCAAATAAATGCTTATAGTTAAAAAATAAAAAAATAAAATAAAAAATCAGGACTGAATTGGGTGCATAATATTGCTTTAGCATAATGCACAAATATTTTCAGTCATCTGGAATAATATTTGCCAGAGGTGAGATACAATAATACAAAACCAAAAAAATTTTATTGTAGTATTAATATTTTTTCTTTATTTTTTTATTTCTTTCTGCGTGGAAATACAAGACATCCCATCATAAACAGTATGGTATATGACATCATACAGCCAATATTGACATTCTTTTACTCCACATAATATTCTGCTATCCCCTCCTGATCTACAGAAAATGCGTGGATACACAGTAAGCAATGTCCTCAAGCTAACACAAATTGGATTTTTTCCTACTGAAACAACTCTGCAGAAACTATTCAACATGTCAACAAATCACAGCTATGTACTGACTGCTAACAGCTCAGTTGTCTAATGCTAATTAGAGGTTTTTGAAAACTGCATGTAATTATGACTATATCAATGTTATATCATAATGTGCAAATTTAAATACATAGCTTCAACCCACTTTTCAAGTAATAGATTTTCCCAACCTTTTCTACTGTTGTTTTTACATAAAAATAAGGGGGAAAGAAAGTTGCTTTTTTTTTTATTGTGTACAGTTCTGTTGTTTTTTGTATTGCATTCATAGATTTTCTCTCCATGGAAAAGTGTGTTCTCTTCCTGTAAAAAACAGCTCCTAAATGACTTATTAAACTCCAAACTTCACCTCACCCCAAGCAAAACAAGAAATCACTGAGCTTCAGCTAATAAGCAAGTGATATCAACAAGATATCACAGTCGATATTACATAAAGTCACTGACTATAATAGGTGGGTGTACCAGCTATTAAACTACTTGTCTTTATTTCTATAATTAGAGGAGTGGCTTGGTAATAAAAACATTTAGAATCTATCAATCAAGGATGCTAGGATTATTTTAATCTTAGCTACTGAATTCTTGTTTGTTTGTTTTTTTCTTAGAACTGCAGGTAATTTTTTTTTCAAATCTAACAGTAAAGTTTAAACTATTTGCACTTTTGCAAATCCAGTTTCCCCTGGCTCACATTTTCTTGCCATATCTTATTACCAGCTGGACTTCACAAATATTTTATACATTTCTGATTTTTTTTGCAGTGAATCTCATTTTATTTCAGTCTTTAAAAATAAACTCCACTTGACAATAAACAATATAGCTCATGGGATTTTTTGAAAATATTTTCAAATATATTCAGTTTCATAGGTAACAGTTACAAGAGGCAAACTAATCACAATAAAGTGCACATAAGTTACTGACGCTAAATTATATGTGCAGCTAATGCATGTCAAAGAAATAACTAAGAAATTTACAAAGAGTGATAAACTGCACCACTGACTGCTGAAGCAAACATGCTGTGACTCACATTGCTATGTGTTTTTATATCAAAAAGAAGTGTTGTTATCTTCATAATAGATATTTCTTTTGATATGTGGAATGTGACATGCATTTATGTTATGGCAGTGCTTTAAAATGTGCATGCTTCAGCTGCCAAAACAATTAATTTTACTAGCTTTGGTGGATAATTAAATCTCACAGATAAGCAGGTTTATTAGCACTACACTGTGTGCTCTTTCCAGTCTGTTAATCAACAGAATGTAAAACATTTTGTTGTTCATCATTTGGTATTGTTTTGTAAAATTACCACTGCTAGTACTAAGATCTTATGGGTCCCTGATATGCGTTGTTATTACTAAATAACCGTTGTTTATATGTCTTTATTTCATGACCTTTATAAAATTTTACGACATTTATTAACACCATTATGAAACATGATTGTGGGCGCAATGTAAATTTCTTTATTTAATATATTTCTGGCTGGCAAAAAAAAAAAGTAATCTGGTTTTGAATATTTCACTTCATCTGACACTGCATATTTCTCATCCCTAGAAGAACAAATGAGAATATTTTTTAGTGAAATGACAATGTGACTGTTCAATCCAGTGACCCTCAAGGTAATAGTATAGTAAGTTTATATTCTAAAGTTGTTTTGTTCTTTAAATAAAAGTGTAAAATCAGTTTTGTCACAAGTGTGTTTTCCAAGGAACTCTCGTAAAGTTCTGCAAAAAGGCCTAAGATAAATGTATCTTTTGTTGCAGTAGCATCTGTCATAGAAAGGTTTGTAAAAGTCATATCTTTAATTGTAATAATTTATATGAAGGGAGGTAAATAGTTGTTTTTGACAAAATCACTAGTCCAAAGAAAGTCAGACACTATGTACATGTTAATTAGTTGTGTGAGTGCTGGAAAAAATATTTTTTAATCACAAATGCTAATGTTTCCAATTGGCTAAATTCAAGAGACCAAAATCAAACCTTTTAACAACAATCGCCCTTTGTCATTAAACAAAAAAAAAAACATATCACTCTGTTCACACTCAAATACAGTAGAGGACCTGACATGCAGTTGGCCCGTTTCTTTTCTGAACTTATTGAAATACCAAAATATTTTTAAAAAGAATCTTTTGGACTCTACCAGAAAGTAAAAAAATTGGTTCTCATTGGGTCTCACAAAGCACAGAAATAATTTACTGTACACAAAAGAATGTTTCTTCCACAGATGTCACAATCTAAATCCCAAAGAACATCTGTGGGGTAGAGTTAGTTCAAGAGAAGCAATAATTTTACCAACATTTCTTCTGCCTGAAAGTTAATGTTTCAGAGTGGCTCAGCCAGAGACTCAATTTAAATCTGATATCAAAGGGAACTCAAGATAGCAGTGATGACTTGAAGTTCATTACTAAAGATAAATGGTCAAAATGCCTTGTAAAAAGATGGTTAGTATTTATAGGAATCGTCTTTTAGACTATTTTGTTATATTTTGAGAGAGAGCCTTCTTTCGTTTAGTATCATAAATAAAGTTCATATCTAAATGTGGAATTAGTATTAATAATTTAACTGTATTTACTACTATGGGAATAATCCTATAATATTTTCCCCACTGCATCCATGTATTCAAAATAGAGGTTATTTTTGGCAGTGCAAGGTCATATTGTTGCAGGAAAAGCTAATTTTTTAGCTTTTCCTGTCACTTTACAAGGCAACTTTACAAGGCAGGCAACACATTTGTCCAGATCTATATCTCCTTTTATAAAAGAATTACCCTAACTTTAAGGGAATTTTTTGTATGGTGGGTTTATGCCATGATGTAATAATATAAAATAATACATAATAATAATCTTCACCAGAAATAACATAGACATTGTTTTGCTGTTTGTATTAAATCTGATAAAGTGCTCTGAACCACAATTCACATATTAACCAGGTCACTTATTACATAAAAAACATAAATGTATCACTAACCTCTCAACAAACATTAACAAAGGCAATTAATAAAGTGGCAATGAAAGAAGACAGTGTGCACACAGGTCCAGAAAGTTTTAGTCTCTTCCTATGATTGCTTCTTGCTTTCCCGCTGACTGTAGTAATGTCATTATAATGCCACCTTCAAAGCTCCTATATAAGACACAGTGCACCTCTAGAGATTTTCTGTTCTCTTTTTATATTATTTTTATTTTTTAAATATTTAGAAAAGGTAATAAGTCTATTTCACTTAAGCAATTTAAAGAGTCAAAGGTAAAGGTAAGAGTGCAAAGAGCGTACCATAATCATTAACTTGATTAAATCGGCGCTGTTGCTAATGTGATTAGCTGTATTTGTGCTTTTTCCACTGCGACAAAAAAATTGTCTCCTCTAAAAAGGCCAAACAAATAAAGGCATCTGATTTGTCAAAAGTTCACAATTGTTGGAATGTTTGAGAATAATCTCTGGCTCAGACAAGAGTAGACATTACTGGCACAAAAACATTGTTTGGCTGAACTGTCAAGCAGCTGCTGACCGGCTGTTATTACAGCCGGTCAGCAATACTAACGCTAACTGCATTAGCTATGACTAGACATGAACTGAAAAAAAGCTTAGCTGAGCACAATTGGCCTTATATTTTGTAAATTCAAAATATCTACATTTTGCCTTCATAAGCCTATCACCAGACATTGGTAAAATTACAGCTTTTGAGGTTTTTCTTTGTTCTCCTTAAAATTGTAATAAGATCTAAAATTTGCGATTGAAAACAGTTTATGGTACCACAAAGTACCATTTTTACCACTGGTAATCTTTTAGCCTGCTTTTTAAACCTCTATTTTTTGTTCTGAAGTACTTGTGAAATTTGTTTTCTTATCTGAACAGCAGTGCTTCTGGATTAGAATAAACCTTGGTTTTCTTCATTTGGCTTGATCTATCCTGAACCTTTCGACATAATGCCTCAGACTCTGCTGTAAACTTTGAGAACTATAAAATAAAGAACAATAAATAAATAAATTTATATACATTGTAATTTTTATCCAAAAGATATGTCATTTCTGTGTTATTGCATTCTAGTAACTTTTAATCGGCTTTGAGTCCTCAAGCACTATTTTCTTTTAACTCAAATTACTCAACAGCCAAGGTGATTTATGTGTACTACTAATAACTGTCGATGCATATGCAACACATACCAAAAATCATATTTGAACCATCTAATGGTTGGAAGTTTGTATATCTAATTTAGCTAATTTGGGAGTGAAATAGCAAAATGTATATCTGCTGTAAAATTTAACATTCCCAGACTACTGTAGTGTAGGCTGAAAAATCAAAGGAAGGGCAAAAATATTGTCATGTTGAAATCTCAGTTGTAAATTATAACTTATCCAGTATTAACCTGACAATGGTGAGAAAGAGGTTGTGGAAATATCAGGAAATGCATTATTACTGTTGATGAAATCTTGGAAATATAGATAAACTAATTCAGAAGTTTTTAGTCCAGGATTAAAGGAAGAAAGCTAAAAACAGCCATTTCATTGATGAATATGTACATGTACATCAATACATTCAGTCCTTACAAACACAAGATTTTCTCTCTTTTGTGCATGTTGCACAGAAAGACAGACACATGCAAATATGTTTGGCCAGTGAGATGATTCAAGCAGTGTTTACTATAGTTTCTGAAGGAGGTGGTGCACAGCTCTGAAATAAAAAAAGAGGAAAAACAACATTATGATTTTAGAAACCAATTCATATATGTACAACATCGGCATGCACAAACCTCAAAATAAAACCCAAATTAGGAAAAATAAGTTACTGCTCAACAAAAAAAACTCAATTTGATATGTTTATTACATCTATTTACCAAAACGAAGAGTAGGAAGTCGAAGATCCAGAGACTGGTTCGGACTACTGTGGTAATCTGAAATAAAGCAAAAGAGAAGGAAAACATAACATTTTAGCACTAAGCTGTTTTGTTTTTGGTGCTTTCCTAAGTGTTAATCTTAGGAAAGTGTTTTTTTTCCTTCTGTACAATGAAAGTTAAACTATACATATTATTTCCAGACTCAAGCTTCACTGTCAAATAAAAAAAATATATATATAACATCATTTTTAGTTTATACAGTGGAAAAATTTGGTTAAAAAGTGTCTACATAAATTGATTAAATTTGTTTTGTACTTTTTTAGACATACTGATCAATCAGACCCCTTGAGCAACAGTCATTCACATATATATACATCAACAAATGTCAGAGGGATAAGCTGAAATTGAACCAGCAACTCTCCTATTTAAAGACCACTACTCATCCAGTTGAGCCACTGTCAACTCAACATGATAAGGACATGCAATGTTTGCGAAATATAGCTGAGAAGTTGTTCACAAGAAACATGGAGGCTAACTAAACCTGACTTTCAGTGTTTTTGTTTGGTTGTGTTTGGAAAGAATGTAGCGCTACTGTGTTTTACAAAATGTTTAATTCCGCATTCAACTTTTAACATTGTCACTTTACAAGGAAAAGGCGTTAAACTGCAAAGTCAAATGTTTTTTAAAGTTTTATGAAATATATGCGGCATTTTTATAACAACTAGAGGTAGTATAAGTACATGATTTGCTATTAAATAGCACTTTGTGCCTGAAGAGTACATAATACTTCCCCTTTAAGCTCCTATATCTAATCTGATATACAGTAGAACTAATGGTTGTCATGAATTACAGTGCACACAGCTGAATTACATTTTTTAAGTAGCAAATCCACATAGAGAAGGTGCTGCTGAACCACAATAAATCTGATTATGGCACTAACAGATTTACTGCATTAAAAGCTTCTTCTTTGAGAATGAAGCTGCTTCAGTTTTTAAATTAGGAATTTTACATTCCGATTTCTTACTTGGTTCCCTCCTCTGCAACAGCTTCAGGCTCGAGCTTTCCCTCCTCTTCCATCTTTTCCTCTGAAATCAGTTCTTGCTTCCGATGTCGGCGAAGACATTTCACCACCACCATTGAAAGGATTAGCAGAGCTAAAGCTCCCCCCACTGATGCCCCAATAGCAACAGCAATGGTTGAATCTCTTGGAGGGGGAACTGAGAGAAGGAGAGGAGAGAGTTAACTTTTCTTGCAGACAAAGAACGGAGTCAAGTGGAGCGCTCGCTAAAAGCTCTGATTAAACAAGTGGAAAGAAAGTGCTGTTGAGTTAGTCTGTATATGATGTGGGTTGTGTGTATGTGTGTGGAAGAGCAGGAGTGACGCACGAAGTTCAACTTCTTGTTAGTCATTAATAAGTAAAAAGCTGACTCATCATAAGTAGATCTCAACTCTCCAGGAAAACAGACATTCAGACACTAATGTTACTTGAATTACATGTATACACATGAAAATTATTATATCATGAAAAATGTAAAGTAACGTTTTGTACCCATCTGCAGCGTACAAAACAGACGCTGTTTTATATGCGTCTGTACAAAACAGACGCGTTTGGTCAAATGCGACCAAGTTTGAAAGGTTGGATTTGAAAACTTGTAGTACAGTGGAAAAGTATGGGCTCCTTAATGATTTTGTCAGCTTTTGTTTTCTATCATAATTAAATGTTTTGATTATCAAAAAAAAGCCATCTGACATAATCAATATGCATATGGTAATTTCTATAAAAAAATATCCAAACCAAACTGCTCCTATGATCAATAGCAATTACCACATCACCCTAAATTGACAACTAGCATAAACTAGAATAAACAGCCTGTTTAAGAATATGCCAAAGCAACTCTATGAAAGCAAGGCCATTCTAAAGCCTCATATTTTTATACTTAGGCTCAATAATTGTCTACATCAAGCAGTGATAGTTGGAGATACAAACCACTGTCCATGCTGTTTTATGTCATTAGCTGAAAAGTATGGAAACAGTTGCACAGGGTTATGCTTTATATATTTATAGAAGAATGTTACGTCACATCTTACGTTCTGTGACAACACTGAAGTTAATGACACCATGTCCTTGGATGCGATCTGGGGGGTTCCTCACATAACAGTTGTAAAGCCCCTCGTCCTCCAGTTGAACGTCTTGTAGCGTGATCGATAAGTCATTCTTCTCCAGGTTACCAGAAAACACAACCCTGTCTCCAAACCGGTTTGAAGGTACTGGTTGCATTCCTTTATTCTTATCATAAGTCATGAACTAAGGGAAAAGAAAGTGTGGCTTAAATCCAGGTTTAAGCTTTGAAGGCGCGTATTCTTGGTATTAATGTATTGAAGGATTTGGCAGCTCACCTTTTCCTCTGTATTGTTTACGGTCTCTTGGTAAGTCCAATTCATAGCAAACTTGGTCCGGTCAATCTTGTAGCAGGAAGTGAAGGTGCAGGGGATCGTGACAGTTGTTCCATTGAGTGCATTGATGTAACTGGACACTAGTACATCCATGCTAGAACAACCTGTTTTAAAAACAAATGACATTAATGATTCAAATAAGAGTAAAATATTTCTTAAACTAATGGCCTTTTTAAAAATGAAGATTTTGATTTTAAACTCATAGTTCAGCCATATAACATAAAGCTTATGTTGAGTTGGGTCTGGTTGGCCAGTTCTGCAGTAAGGTGAACTTGCAGGACAGACAAGGTACGCTGTGAGATGGATGGCAGACAAATGCACTCAGATGAAAGTGGAGTATGTTGGAATGTAACTGGAAGCCAGAATGTAAAGAACATATAATACAAATTCATTGCAGAAAAACCTTAGTCAATATTTTTACTGGCAAAATCAAACTTAAATTAAAAAAAGAATGACCGTCTTTGGTGCTTTTTCACAATGTAGCAAAAGTGAAGTAATTGTTTTCTTCTTTTTACTCTTCAGACACAAGGAATGGTCGAGCATAGGTGGTAAGTAGGATAAATTTTATTTTTCGTCACATCATCATGAGGCAAGGGTTAAATATCCTTTAAACCAGGACAAGGTGAAGAGATTAGGTCTTATGGATCAATATGAATCTTAACACATATTGTGTGGAGCTTCAGAAGCATGGTTCATCCTTGTGAACAAATATACAAATACGAAATAGTCTCTGGGGATTAACAAACTTCCTAACTTAAGTGTTCAGGAAAACCCCAAGCACATTCGAACTGAAAGAAAGATGTGCTTAACATGATATCGTTTATATATTGTTATTTATTAAGTAACAATATCCAATATATTTTATGTGACTCAAACCTCTGCATGCCAATTCAAGTTTACCTGTGATAATAGAAGTAATTACTAATAGTAATTGAGATTATTGTTAGTTGTACAAGTTTGTTCCTCTATTGAAAGCCTTTTGTCTCATCACAGACCTCCTCACAACCCCCACCTCACTCCAGCCCATGTTCTCTCAGCTGTGTTGTTTGTGTGCGATGGGACTCTGCACCAATCTCTCCTCTGCAGTCGAGTGTTTCTGGCTCCCTTCCCACAGCTGCTGCACCACTCATAAGCCTGCATCTCTGCACCACACAGTCAGACAACCCCCCCCCTCCTCCACCTCCCATCTCCACCTTCTCGAAGTATATAGAGTTTACACATGCACACACATTCATACGTGATGGGTCAGGGAACTTTACAGGACTCTAACACACAAACATACAGTTCACCCTCTAGGTCTGCATCATCAGCAGTGAGCTCACCTCTCTAAATGTGCTATGTCAATGTCATCTTTGCAAACAAGCCTACATGTACACACACCTCACAGTGATGCATTAAAGCAAACACCTCTGTCAGTGCACTGCACAAAGTGAAGTGCTGCAAACATATGTGCCCTTGTTACAGTCAGTTTAGCTCAGCTATACAGCATGAGAAACCTTTTGGTTCAGACTCCTGCTGACTCAGCAGTCATGTGGCTAGTGAAAAAGGGAGGCAAATGCAGAGACTTCCTAACATGAAATACTGCAGTGAGGCCCCCTCATGTGGCTCCTCCCTCCCTCTGCCTCTCCCTTTTTACTCTCCCCATCTTTGTCCACCTTCCTTTCCTCGTCTCACCTCCATCCTGAAAGCTTTCTAAAGCCCTCAGCCCTCTCACTCCATTAGCATCTGAACTTTCCAGAACTCCCTACATTTCTATAGCTTATGGATTTCTAAAATGTTCAGTTGTTTCAGAAGATAGGTCTGTAACATGTTGTTTGTTCCCTTTCACATCAGGGTTTTCATAGTAAGGGATTCCACTAATAATGATGTGTTTTATTTTTGTTTTGTTTGTTTCATTTGAGAGAGCATATTTTGAGTTGGTTCTTCTTTATGCATCATAATTGGAAAAGGTCAGAAAAAGACAGTCTTTTTGGTACAAGGACACAGGACCCTAAATGAAATGGGAAGCTGGAAACTGCTACTCAACAACAGTTTACCTCCACTCAACTCAGCCATTTGAAGTGATGTTCACTTTCAATGAAATTCACAGACCTCTGTATGCTTCAAATAATGAAGAGGGTTAACCCCTGGATTTTTCTAATCAGCCTCTTTGAAGCCATTTCAGGCTGGGGCTTACAGTTGAAACTGAAAGCATATAAAAATCAAATAAAAAGACACATAAACCTTTTTTTTCTTCATTTTAGGAAGTTAAATCACCCAAAGCTTTTTTTGTTTTAGGTAAGTTAGAATTATCAAAATTATTTAGGTTTTCTAAATGCCACAATAATGAGAAAATGACTACATCAGAGGTTTATTTCTCAAAGGTTTCAAAATCAGACATTTGCATACAGAATGATAACTATATTTTTAAGCTATCAATTGAAGACGTCATGACTTTGGAAGTTAACTAATAAAATGGAGGCATACCTCTGAATGTCTCTTAAAGTCATATCTTAAACAAACTGCTTTTGACATAGTAAGAAATTAAAAAGAAATCAAACAACAAGATGAGGAAGAAAACTGTGGAGCTGCACTAGCCTGGTTCATCCTTGGGAACAATTTCTAGATGATCAATGATTCATCTGTTCAAACAATTATATGCAACGATAGGCATGATCAGGAGGTCTAAACATAATATTGCCCCATAAGGAGTAATATTTCTCTATAAGGAGTCAGCTTCTGTGTCCCAGAGGTGAATATGTTTTAGACTTAAATATGCAAATCAACCCCAAAACAAAAGTCAAAGACCTTGTGAAGATCCTGGCTGAAGCTGATGAGACAGCGTCATTATCCACAGTATCCTGACCTGGCACTGAAAGACCACTCAGCAAGGAAGAACACATTACTCCAAGAGAAAGACTGTAATTGGATGCATTTACATTTGTTGCTTAAAATGTTCATTAATCCACAACATTCTATTCCAGCAAATAAAGTAAAGGGAAATTAAAGTTTAGCTAATTGTATATTCTCACTCACATAAAACCAGATAAGTTTGGTCATATTTAACTTCTGACAATGAGAAAAGAAGATGCTTGTGTCTTTTTATTTGATGCAAGTAATCTTGTGGTTTTAACTGTACATGTTTTCTGTCAGAATCAACGTGGAAAAGAGGTTTGAACACAACCTGCAGGTGTTATGCCTCTGAAGTGATGACAAATAGTCTGCAACAACAGCTGGCTGGCATATTTGAAGCAAATATATTGCTTCAAATTGGTACGTCATCACTTTGTGACATTTGCAGATACTGGACAGGCTGCGGTAAAGTATGCAGAGACAGAACAGATCACTCCACCTCTGTAAACTGTATTTTCATCAGTAGCAGTGACATTTGAGGACAGCACAAAACTATTCTGATGACAGATGCACCCATTGTGTTTAATACTTTAGTACTCAAGTTGTCTGACATAATTTAAGTGTAACATCCTACTTTTGTTTACAAAAAGTTGTTTTTATATATTTTTTCCACAGTTTAAAATATTACTTATTGTACTGCATTGTACTTAAAGACTAGGAGTTTAAAACAAGCCACTCCTTAACTTCACAATAAACATTTTTACCAGAGTTTGATTCAGCTTTTAGTCTTTTTAAACAGACTGCTAGATCACACAAGAAGATATCAAAATATACCAGTCTTGTGTTCCTGGAAGTTACTCTGACTAAAGAGCTTTTTAATATATATATACTGTATCTACATACATATATATGTGTCTCTGACCATTACAAAGACACATATGAGCCTTGGAGTGAATTGATAATTCAACAGACAGTGTCAATTATTTAAATATAGGCAATTAGGGGTGATGAAGAACTGAGTGCTTTAACCTAACACCAAAAATACTCAAATCTCATCTATGCTGGCCTTGCTGTACATATAAAACTGGGCTATAAAACAGTAACAACATCTTTTGTGACAGACACAGGATCAAAAATAGGTCCGATAGAATTTTTATAACTTGAGTGAACTCTGATCGCGAATCGCACAGCATTCTGGGGGATATAGTTAAGTGAAAGCTTTTAGCCACTCAACCTCTCATGGCCCAGCTAAGAAAGATTGGTGCCATCAACTATCTCATTCATTCTTTGGTTACCTAGCAATAACTTATTGTGCAAAAAGCGTACTAGCAGTTTTATGTTGCCCCCAACATATTCAGTCATACTTCACTCTTCGGAGGTCTGTGTGTACTCCAGACGGACCAGCTGGACTCAAAGCGGGCATCCACCGGACACATCTGCACAGAGATTATTTTTTTAATTTTCATGACAGCAGATGCATACTTGGTGACGCACTGACTTGCACAAAGAGACTGCTCAGCAGGAAATAGTGTTCGCATCGAAATGTTTTGTATGGAACACCGAGCTGAAAATGTTGTGAGAGTCGTTGCAACCAGTGAATGAGCAGTGTGACTGCCACTCTGTGCTGCACTGACATTTGTTCAGTGGCTGCCCTGGTCAAGAAGAAATGGGGCTAGACGCTCACCTGCATTATTAAACTTAGTAGGATTGTGGGAAACGAAGAAAGTTGTCAAGAGAGATGTATTCAATCAAAATGCTTTACTATGAAACTTTATGCGGGCATTGCCCGGTCCACAGAATACACACAGTACACCTGAGTATGGGGGAGTACTTATATATATATATATATATATATATTTATTCATAAGCCTTTTATAAAGTAGTCTTTTAATGCAAGAAACTCTTTTTTATAATACGGCTTAGACGTGATCCATTCATCAGGCTGTTTTTGTCCAGGCCAAAGCGCTGAGTTTCCACCCATTAAAGCCTGTGCAGCCTTTACAAGGCCCCCTTACAAACAGATTATCATCAATCCACAGAGGTAGGGCAATCATGCCTCTCTAAGACAGATTGCTCTGTTAAGGTGCTCCATAATTTAATATCCCTCTCGTTCTTCATCTCCCTCCTTTCCCTCTCTCCCTCGCCCTCCCTCTATCAGCCCGGCAATGTCATGCTGAGTTCCTCAAAATGTATTAAATTATGATGCGTCATGAAAATAATTCCCCCTGCAGAGAATGAATCACACGACAGATTGCTGCCCGGCCTTACCTTTGACACGCTGTATGCACATTGCAGGGTAATACATTAAAATTAGCTTCAACTTCCTTAAATTATTGTACCTGGCCCCATTTTCCGCCTTCTACCCACAATCAGTTTTTTTGCGGAGACACGTGCGCGCCAACGCTAAAAGGAGGCACGGAGGGAGGAGTGGCGGCACTTCTCCTCACCTCGCTGTCAAATTCGCCCGTTAGTCTTCCAGTAAGACTTTTTGTAAAGCGTGTGAGAAACGAAGGCACGCTTAGGCTGGGCGGGACTTCAGAGTCGTTGTCACGGCGCTACATCAGTAGAATAGCTTGTTGGTGCACTCTTAATAACGTACAATTAAAAATGCATGGGCTGGATTTGAATTGATTAAAGTTTTAACCACCTGCATGTATTATTGAGCTTGCTCCGATGAATATTTCAGAGTCTGATCTTATTAACGCGAAGGTTTCTGACGACTTTATTTGTTACCCAACATAATATATATATGTTTGTGTTTATCACAATGGACCTGCTTCAGCGCAGGGAATTGGACCAGTCAAAAAGACTGGTAAGCATAGCACTGTTTATTATCAATGTGCTGTTGTTTGTCTGACTGTACATTGTTTTATAGAAAATCCTGCTATTTGCAGTGTGCAATATCTGAGCTTATGTTTGACCTTTATTATAGCAAACATGCAGTACTGTGAAAAAGTCTTAAGTCCTCTTGTTTCTGTATATTTTCCTTCCAACAGAGTCCCTGTACAGTTATAAAAAAAAAATGTATCTGTCTATTTTTCAGGTCTGGATAAGTCTGAAAAAGTACAATACTATATGGAAAATTATTAGTATGTTATCAATCTACCTATCTGTTCTTTTTTCCTGTTACTCATGGTATGTTTTCTTTTTTTCCCCCTTTTCATTCAGGCTTCGTATTCAGAGACTAGCCACCAACTGTGGTATCTGTACAGGCCAAAAATGAGATGGAGATTAAAAATAAGTCCAAAAAAAAAAAGAAAGATCGAATGAAGTCTGGCTGGCTGGAAGCAAAGTGAAGAGGAATACAACCGTTTCAAATGTCGGCACAGTATTTCAAACTATAGATATCAAGTTTTTGCTTCACATCCATCAGTCTGTGAAGGGTCACAAAGTCATTTCTAAGATTTGAGTTTCCAGTTAAACATAGTGCATAATTGGAAATTTTTATGTCTTTAAATAATTAACAGTGGTAACTCGTCCCAGGACTTGTGGGCCTACCACAATTACCCACAGGGGACTTTTTCACTAAGGACTCATCCAAGAAGTCATTAAAAGAACCAACATCTGAAGGTCCGCAGGCCTCACTTGTCTCAGTTAAGGTCGGTGCTCATGATTCAACAATAAGAAACCTGGTGAAAGTGACATTAGAAAGTTTCAAGGTAAAAATCCTTGCAGACCAATAATACATTGTAGAGCACACACCAGGACATCCACCTGAATGGTTCCAGGACTATCTATGAAAGGTACCTGAGTGGCCTAGTCAAATTCCAAATGGAGAATTGGGGATGGAGGGTGGGATGATGTAACTCCACAGATAAATAAAAGTTGTTAAAGAGTTGCTAGTTATCATAAACATTTTAGAGCAGTTGTTGCTACAAAGTGAGTTATTAGGTTTAGGCATCAATTACTTTTTTCACATATTGCCAAACTGTTTTGAGAATCTTTTTTGGTTGATAAATGAAATAATAATTTCAAAACTGATTTCATATTTTCTCATATAAATTAGTTTGTCAAACTTAAATGTTTCAGATGACCAAACAGGAAAATTAGAAGTCCTTCAGAAGGACTTCTTCTATTAGAGCAGAAGAAGTAGAGTAGTAAATATTTTTTTTACTACTCTACGTCTCTTGAACCAAATGTCTAGCTAGCTCCCAACGCACTCAGGACATTTTATGTGTCACTGCTAACTAGCACCCGAGCTCCATTTATAGTGTTTTATTAATTCCCCATAACCTGCAGCAGAAACAGAAACTGCTGTGCTCCCTCTCTCTCGTCAAGTTCCCACAGTGTGCCCTCTCTTTAAAGAGCTTCCTCGTGCCACGGGCTTTTTTCTCACGCCTCTTAGTGTTTTCACTCATTTTTCTCGCCTCCTTTCAAGTGACACAACATCTTTGTTTATGTGGCGATATCCTCCTGGAGGGTCAGATCACCTGCGTTTGTACACACAGGTCAGACCGGCAGGGAGTTGTCGCCGGCTCTCAGTGTCTCTAATGAACTCCCGCCGTTTGAGTGACGGATGGGTTGCAGGCCGGGTGTGAGCTGCCGAGCCACGTGCCGAGACGCTGTGAGTGTGACTGATTGGATACATGCTTAATGAAGCAAAATGCACACACACACAAACATTACGGAGTACCACAGTTACGTCTGAGGGCATGATGGGATTCCTGAGAGTGTGAAAGCTCTAGTAAATGTTGGTTTGGTGGCTGTTGCGAACAGAGAGGAAGAATTTTTTATTTTTTTCCTACAATGCCTAAAAGGAATACGAAATCACTGTGCGACGTTCTGTGATGTTTAATCTTAGGTAGTGCTTCACAGTCACTGGGGCAACAATTATTACAGATTACAATTCAATTGAAAAAGAAAATAAACACTAGAACGCACAGACTTTACCTGTATGTATGTACAGTAGCTGGAAATTCTCTCTTTTGTGTATTGAAGTAATTTGTAAATAGAGGGCTCTCCAGCACGAATAGTGACTGGAAAAAAAAATATTTTCACATATCGTCACTTTCCTAAAATAATGGCCTAAGTCAATTGCCAAACAAATTTTGGTTAAAAACATAAAACAAAAAACTAAAAAAAAAGTCACCACCTCTTTCTTTCCAAAAGATGTTTAAGGCAAAACAATAACACTTTTGGCCAAAAATGACTTAGGCTATTATTTTAGGAAGGTTACAACCAAATTATGCTAAACTGACCAACAATTTGTGAGGATGACAAAAATAGTGTTAAATTGTTCCAGTTGAAACATTACTGTTAACCATAATGATCCAACTTATATTTGGGGAAGAAGGTGCAGAAGTTCTATGCAAAGAACACCTCCATCAAATACTAACCGTGGAAAGCGGCGGATTGGTCATGCTGTGGGCTTTTTCTGAATATTCAAAAGAGGATTTCTCCTCCAAAACTGAATAAAAGGCCAAAAACACTTCAAAGCCCACTGTGGTCTACCTCCAGGGGTGCAAGTTGAAAAAATTTAGAAAAGGTTCTGATAATGTCCCAACCTTAGTCTTCTCAAAGATCTTTTGATAAAAACTAAAAAAAAAAAAAAAAAAAGAAGAAGCAATAATTTCATAGTCATCCAAAACATTTGACTGACCTTTAGCAGAAAGTAAAAAAAACTTCATGAAACTCTTCAGCAAAATATGCACTCTTACTTTTTTTGCTTATGCGTTCTTATAGATTTGTGGAAAAGGAAGGGCTTTGTAACCAGAAATTAGGACCAAATGCAGTCCCTTGCAGATAGTCATACATCATTAAACGTGTTTCTATTTTATCACATTAAACCCACAAACTTTAGTGTATTTTATTGTCATTTAATGTGATACATCAACGTAAAGTGATGCACCACTGTGACATAATGTAACTGAAAACGATGTGGCTCTTGGAGAACGTTAAAGAACAAAATAGATCATGGAGACAAAAGGGTAGGTAGGTCATTTGGAACATTGTAGGGTCATAGAGGGACTACAAAGCATTATTCCATATTTTAAGCATCTCATTGAGCAACGCACAATCCATCATCCAAAAATGCAATGACTGTGGCTCTGCTCCAAACCTACCAATAAATGGAGATCCGCCTTTACCAACAGGGTTGTTGTTTTAATGGAAGCAGCAGCATTGTAACTCTTGAGGAGTCGCAGAGATTCATAGCTCAGGTGGGAGGATCTGGCAACTGGACAGCTGTTTGAAGCTGACACCACAAATTGTGCAGTTATGGTAGAGCTGCAAAAGGAAACTTAAGAGTCAGATGTAGAATTGAGGCAACGGAGGATTGAACTTTTCATAAAAATCTGTGTTGGGGGAAAACTAACACCACATATCACCCTGAATAACCGATGCTGGCAGCGTCATGATGAGGGGATGATTTTCTTCAACAAGGACTGGAAGGCTGCTGAGGCTGGTAGAGTCTGGAGAGGTTCACCTTCCAGCAGGACAGAAACCCCTAAGCATACAACCAAAGCTGAACATAAATACACACACACTAATTTGTGTTGATCTGTCCCATTAAATTCCAATAAAATATTGAACACACTGTAATTCCAAATCAATGTTATCTATTTTTATTTATTTTTTTTACCTCCTTTTTGTGCAAATCCTATACACAAAATGATCGTTTTACTGGCCTTTTTAAAAGACGTGTGATTGAAGTGTCCCGGCTATCTGGTCAAAAGTGCAAGGCTACAAAACAACCACTGGGCCCCCGAACTGCAGCTTTATACTCTTGTATTTGCTTTACAACGTGACCTTTGCTCCTGCCGCCTAAATGCAGGCTCAGCAATGGATCCGACACAGAGGAGTGCCCTTGAAAAAGTATCACTCATATTCTTCATCAAAACAACTCTTTTGGCAGCTGACTCCAGGGAATCCGGGGCAATAACAGAAAACAGTCAACACATCATACTGTCGCTTTTCTTCAGCTCTGCCTCTTTTTTTCCCTTTTTTTCATCTCTCTTCTTTAATGATGAATACCATAACCTCAGGTGTGTAGTGCTCCGATCTGTGTGACTTTGTTGCCTTGTCAGTGTCATGACTTTGAAGTCACAATGCTCATCTTCTGCTTTCTCCTTTTCATACTTATTAATTTATTTATTTGCCCGTGGCAGTCCGGTGTCAATATTTTCCTTCTAAATGTAAGAGAATGAAATGATGACGATAAAAGAAGCAAAGTTATATATCTATATATTTATAAAAGAAACACTGCAAGGGTGAAACCCCTTCCTATAATCCTTATTTCATCCCAAAGTCAGCTCCTCTTTCAATTATTCTGAACCACACAAGAAAGATCTTTCCCAAAAAAAATAAAGAAATAAAGTGACAACACTAACAAAGCTGCTCTAACATCTATCAGCTCCATGAAAAATAATTTGGTGCCAGTCACTTTTTATTTGTTGCTTATTGTGGCGGGATCACATTGCTGGAATCGATTCACGCAGACGTAATTTTGAAGACAGAAGGAAATGAGAGAACGCCCGTGATTTGCAACAGCCGAAACCAGCTCGATGTGGGCCGTCAAATTATTAGCAGCGTCGAAACGTCGGTGATGTTGCTTCCTTTGAAATAATGGCCGACTTTGATCGCCTTCACAGTGTTGTTTGGGATTTTCATTTGAAACAAATGTGCATATATTTTATTCAGGATCTCATTTGTGTCGATGTGTTAAATGCAAACATAAATTCCTCTTCATATTTGAATAAATGTTTTCCTTTGATGTAAACGTACCTAAAAATTTCTGTACATAAAAGAAATGCCCCAAAATAGCATTCCTGTGTCGTCATGTTTTAGTCTCCTTCAACAGAAAATATCTCCTTTAGTCAGTTACCTTTTCTGATCTTATGAAGGACTGCCAATAAGGGAAAGGGAGTA
Organism: Brachyrhaphis roseni; assembly: GCA_903066815.1. NCBI lineage: Eukaryota > Metazoa > Chordata > Actinopteri > Cyprinodontiformes > Poeciliidae > Brachyrhaphis > Brachyrhaphis roseni. The sequence goes on from CAEFZY010067303.1 coordinate 19,547, forward strand.
TAATGATTTTCAGACAATTAAAAACACAAAATTTTCTGTAAACAACAGCAGAATACAGTAGCATGCTTAACTGACATGTTTTATTGTTTCTTAAAATAAGAAAGAATAAACATTTAGACATTCTTGGTTTGGAACAAGGCGTTGAAATGTAACTTCTGCCTTTCATTTGTTTTTCACACTTTATAATTTTTCTGACAACACTCTTTTTTAGTTTTGAGGAAGCTCTGTCTGGAACCCTCGCAGAAAAAAAAAAAAAAAAAACTAACTCCAGGACAAGAATCTGGCACCTAATAAAGTGACAATACGAAAGGCTGGGCTCCCATCTGGACCTGGGAGATACTGTTACATGTTGTTCGATCGCTTTGTCTCGCACAACCTCATGTAACATGACAGCAAACGGTGGTATTTGTGCTGAATTTGGAAACACGTTGTAATACAGACGAGAGGTCCTTTCTCCGAGAGCTCTCGGGGATTAAAGAAACGTCTGCAGTCCGTTTCGGCGCATGTCCTGGACAATGGTTGTTTCTCTTTGATCATAATCTGAGCCTCGCATTAACACGGAGCCTTCATACTTAATGTGAGTATTACCATCGGATCACACTGCCTTTATAAATGAAGAGAGGATATTACATCCCTCTCTAGCAGTATAGGACAAGTATTATGAGGTTAATGGTAGATGGAAGGAGACTCATAATGGGGTCAAAAATACAGGTTTTCCCCATGAGTGAATCATCCTGTTTCTTTAAGGTGGGGTGGGGTTTATTTATCTATATGCTGCTTTACTTTGCTAACAGATAAATACTGTTTGGTACATCCTCACAGGTGTTTCACACAGAATATTGGGTGTCCACTGCAAACAGAATAGCAGTTTGATTGTTTTTAAGAAAGCATTCAGATTAACTTCCATAATCATTTTGAGTTCTTTAAAAAGTCAGAAGAACAGTTTGATCTTTGCCTCTCTCCGAATAGCCGTTAGCTTAATCCTTCAAAAGTTACTAATGTTGTTTTTGACAAGTTGAAAATATCAAGAGAGTAGTCATTTTTTTCCCCAACTTGTTAACATATCTTAATTTCAAAAATTATTTTAACAAACCCTTGTCTTTGTTGGGTAGGTAATCTACCAGACCCCAAATCTACAGTCTTTGGGGTACAGCCAATCAGCGCTATGGAAATAATGCTCCTGGATTGGCCAGTTTGAAATGAGATGTAGTATTACAGCTCATAAAAACAAATCGAAACTGCTTAGGCTTTGTATACATTCTATATGAGATAGGCACCGCATTTGTTTGCATCTGACCAAATTCTGCTGCAGCAGACATTTATCGTTATTACTTTTTTTGCAGACAAGTGACAGCGCATGCTTTTCGTCTCAATTTCTCCCACTCACTAGTAGCTCAGTGGTTGTTTTTCTCTGTCTTGTAAAATTTTATCACCTCCGGTCTCACCTTTCAAAATGTTGAGAAAACGCACTCCCCCTTGACAGAACCTCTAAACATCTTCCCCCTCCCGTTAATATTAGGCTTTGTGTTATATTTAAACCTTGGAGGCAGCCGTGACGGAGCTGGAGGGCAAACAAGCAAACCTTGATTAACTTGTGTAGCATCTTTTTTTTTTTTATTCCCCTCCCACAGTGATGCGTCTCACACGGCAGAAGCTTCCCGTGCATTTCACCTTGCATGTATGGTTTCTGTGTTTGTGCTATATTACAGCTGCTGTCACAGAAAATTCTGGAAGGCCATAGCAAAGAGCAACGCCTGACAGGTCAGGTTGAGTATGTCAGTACCATTGAGAACTCCGATGACTGAAATCTTGTCTGGCCCTCTGCCAGGAAACAGGTTTACTGTATTTTAATATACTGTTATATAACAAAAGATGACTTGAAAAGGATTCACACGCATGCAAGTGTCATTCACGGTCGCTGTGATGGGAAGTTATAAATGCGATTGGTGGGAAAATACTGTGTCCAATATCTTGAGTCGGGTAGCAGAAAGCGTAAAATAAATCTTTAATCGCTGAAGAGTGAAGGCAGAATCCACGAAGCTGTTAAGCTGTCCACGCAGTAAGGCATTGGTTGTTTGTAGCCCATTTAGTCTAGTGTTTTGATCATGCTTATTGTACTTATTTAGTCTCTTTTATTCTGTTGAAATACAAATTTACCCCTGTGTATTGGTAACACTATGCAATATATATGTGTTTTCTGCTTCATTTTGATGGATGGATGGATGAATTTTCAACAAAATTTCTATTCACCACAGAGCTTATATGAATGTAGGAGGTTGTTTGTTTGTTTTTTTTACATTTATTCTTAAAGTTTCTTCTAACATTATTCACAGTTCTGTCTTCATTGTGGGAGAATCAATTACCATTAGTGATGCAACATGGTGGCAGCTTTGGTTCAGGTCTCAGACAATCGGCCCAAAAGCATAAACCACTGAATTCTGTATACTTTGGGCTGTCACCCTACATAATGGGCACAATTTACTGGGTAAATATTGATATTTTAAGCTCTCTTCATACATTGCTTGCTAAAAAGTGAGTCATTATGAGCAGGCTGTGCAGAGTAAGCTATTTTGGTGTGGGAAGAAATTATAATTTTTCACTTTTGTACGGAGAAACTTGTCGAGGAACTTCAATTTAGTTTAGTTTTTTTTTTATCAGAAACAACCGTTCACCAACCTCATTGTCACACAGACTGACAGAAACAAAAAAGAAAATCCAGATGAAAGTAATAAATAAGTTAGTTTGACAGTTTCCATGAGATTTTGTGACTAGCTGATGTGAGATTGGGATTTAATAAGAAGTATTCACCAACATTAAGTCTGTTTCTGTCAATTTAGTATTTCTGACAAGATCTCTTACGAGATCAAATGCGTCTGCAATTCAGGTTGATCAGGCTGGAAAAGTTAATAAAGTTCAGGACTTATGTCACTAATCATTTAAATGTTTGTCCCAGTTTAACTCAAATTGAAGTCACCATTTCTATGTCCTGAACAGATGGCTCAATTATCTGTACTTGGTGCTCTGCAAAGGCGGAAGTGGACATGAGCGTTTCTGTTCAAACAATGACTCTGAAGGTAGTCACTACTTCACATGCTGTTAGCTAGCATTAGCAAATGAGCCAATCCCGAAGTGCCATCAATATTCCTCTGCGTTAAATAGCTCTACTTCCAAGGATGGAAATAAGGTATATTGTAAATATTAGCTTCTGTGGTTGTGGTAACCATTAACAGACATACTTATGTTCAAAGTGCACAAGTAAATATGATACAGCGAGTATCTTAATTTCACACTAACAGAGAAGGTGTAGAATCAAACTCTCCATTAAACTATACTGTGGAGCCAGAAACAGTTCACACATTATGTCTATTGTTTGGGAATTTTTTTAAATTATTATTATTAAGTTTGTGAGTAAATGAAAGTGAATTAAACATTTGGTCTTATTACAATACAGAACGTGAAGCAGGTCATTCCAGAGTCTTACCTACTGATATTTTCCTCTCACCTCTGTGTGTGTGGCCTTTTGGACTTTGCAACCACCGCCAGCTAATACACAGCACATCTATTGCATCACACTCTACCTTTTACCACATGACCAAATCAGTGTGACATGCACAGAAAGGCTGTTTCCAAATATCTGCCCAACATTTCCTTTCACAATAAGGCTCTAAAATGATTGAGGTGTTACAATTGAAACCCAGCATCTTTGTATCCCCTAGGGAGGAAGTTTTACTATTAAAACTATTATTAATTGGAGTTTAATGCAAACACAACATCTCCCCAGGTGGTTTTTGACTGACAGGTAGTGCTTCAACAGAGGAAACCCATTCTACTCCGCCGCCACCTCCACCCAAATCCTTAAATGTATATAGGTCTTGCAGTACAATGTCATCCTCTAATTGGCAATTTACCACCCACTCAATAGCCGTGCTCGCTTTCTTGGTGTGTGTGCAGGCATTTGCAGCAGTGTTTCTCAATATCCAAGTTAATTTATCAAAAAGCCTGCCTTTGACAAAAAGTGTAGGGGTTTGTAAACAGAAGGATGTTGTTTAAAGGTGGAAAGTGTTTGAGACAGAGACGAAGGAAACAGCCACCGTCTGTTTCTTGAGAGCCTTTTCACATTACCATGACTCAGGGAGATGCAGAAGTTATAAGCAGCCACCAGCTTAAAACTGCAGCGTCTTCAAATATCTCTCTACAGATTTTATTTCAGGAACCTGATCGTCTGCCATTGATGGGTTGATCAATGGCAGACAATCCATTGATCAAATGTTTTCAGACCTTTGTTTAATGTTTCAATTATTACGTCCCCGTAACACTAATACATGTAGGGTTCATTGGTGCTTTGTGAGACCCTTACCCTTCCACACAAAGCTGAATTATTTGAAGTTATGCTTCAGAAAAAAGTCGAACTTCAAAAACTTGTAGATCATTACAGAGGATAAATCATCAAAAATTTTTATAAATATGATTTCAAATCTAAATCTTAGAACGACTTAGAAGGAAAATATCATTTTAGATTCATTTGTAGTCTAAATATTTTGAATATTTTGTTTCACCGTTGCAGTGGACGTACTCTTGGTGCAAACGGCCTAAATCATTCCCTGTCCCCCTCTGTTTGTCCGTGCGTCCCTGCACGAAACTTTTTTGAGTTAGCGGCAATTAAAAATGGAGACGGTTTCAATGTGGTGGCAGTGGTGGTGAGGGGGAAATAGCACACTGCAATATCCACACTAAATTCCCTCTAATGGTGAGGTGAGTCAGTTTCCTTAATTAGTTTAGTCCTTCTTCCACCTCTCTCGTGGAGTCATTAATGTCGACATGAACAATTTTTTCTCATTTGAATGAGTAAATAATGAAAGACGAATGACAGTCGGGTGGTGGTCTCTTAAAGCACCAGGGAGGCAGCAATTAATGGAACCTGACAATCCGTAGGGACATAAAAGCGCTCTCAGATGCTCAACGCGGACTCAGATATTTTCCATACGAACAAACTTTAGACCCACAAATTAATTAGAGATTATTTGCATGGAGTGTGACAAAATTAACAAAATATTTTTCAGTGAAAAAAAAAGAAAATGAAAAAATGCTCAGATCTCGTTCTGATGATGTTTATAATGTCATTAATACAAAAGGTGAGAAACCTCCCACCAGAGCATCTACTCCATCAGAATGATGCATGGCTGTATCAACAAATTAAACCTATTATTGTTGAGTCGCTGTTCTGCTCAGAAAATTTCGCAGTCATCATTAATTGTGGCGAAGCAGAAACTCTCATCAGGGAGATGAACCATCAAAGTTAGGTAAACAAACCTTTATCTTTTATGGGTGAGCAGCTGATGAGGATTGATGAGAAAAGTTTGATTTTCAAACAAGAACTTTTTTTAACACCCTGTTCAGATGAGGAGTTTCTGCCACAAGGTTAAACTGTGCTATATTGCTCAAATTAAATCTCGATAATGTTGTCACATTAGGGATTTTCTTTCTGTCCACAAAGAAGATATATATTTTTACTTTTATTGACCAGTCTTGCCTCATGTTAAGGTGTTCTGTTGTTGAGCATACTCCTGGGAGTCCAAAGGAAGCGTCACGGTTTCTGTCTGCAATCAGAGTTCAGTGTGAATCTGTCATATTGTCAAAGAACAAACATTAAATTCACAGATAATGTTGAGGAGGAGAAAGAACAAAAATATGATAGACAAGGATTTATCATGCCCACAGAAGTTTGGAGCTTCGCTCAGCAGATGCAGCAAAGTACTGAGCAGGTCCATATTTATTCTGGAAATCTCAAGCAACAATCTAATAAAAAATAAAAGCTACATGATGCTTGGAGTTCCATCATTCTCAACATTTGGACCTGATAAAGTTTTAAATTAAAAATGTGTTTTTAACTTCAGTCTATTCTCTCGTGTAATTTTATTCAATGATGCCACTCACTGTATCTAAGGTCACATTTATCTAAGACATGCATTATTTATTGTGGATTTAACATGAATTAACAAAGGAATCTGGACTACTCCTTATCAAATGTGGAGCCACTGTAATAAAGAAACAAATGTTCTGGTCTGCGGCCTCATCGTGATGAGCTCATATCGCTTTCTGTGGTATTTCCGACTGTTTTCCTCCTTTTTCTTGTTTGACGAAAAACAAAGGGTCGAAGTAAAGCATAGGCTTTTTTTCATGAAGAATAAAAGTCTGTTTTCAACAACAAAGCTTTACCCTTCCAACATCAGTCACCACTAGACCTTCTCCACACCCTCCATTATGTTAATCTTACGTCAAGACATCAAATTAGTCCTTGCGTATTAGAGCTAACATAATGTATGATGGTGAAAATTAAATATATTAAATATTCAGGCATTTCAATCAGAAGCACCTCAGTAAAGAAAGTCAGCAGGAAGGAAAGAGGCTGAGGAGAAGAAAGTCTACTTGGTGAGTGATGGCTGGCAAAGCCAGAGGGAGGACAAAACACAGCAGCGGGCGAGGAAAAATGGCGGAGTCGATGTAGACGGCTTGATTGGAAAATGGATCTGTGACAAAACGCCACAGCTTGGAGCTAAGATTAGGATTCCATCTGTCTTGAATGAAATATTCAAATACACGCTGGCAGGAGGAGGCATATTACTAAAAGGATGGATGTGGAGAATGTGTGAAACAATGACAGGCTCTTTACATCCAGAAGGGTCAGCGCTCACCCAGGCTGTTATTTAGCTTGTAAAGAAAGAGCTCATATGCTCCTGAGACATACGTGCTGTTTAATTTGCAAGGACGGAGCACAAACTCAAGAGCTTGAAAGTACGCTGCAGAAGGTGTCTGGAGTTGATTATAAATAAAGGAAAACATGATTCTCACACTGTGTACCTAGGATTCATTCGCCAAAACATGTAAAGTTAAACCCAAAATTATTCAGGCCCATAGCGGTTTTAGATTTGCAATTATTTAAATTCAGCCAAGAAGCTTATTTTTGATTTAAAAAGATCAGGGATCTCTAAAATGATAATAATATAATATATGAGAACTGATAGAAATAATGTACTCACTTCAGTTACATTTTTATATGAAAAAATGAATCTATTCTTTCTTTCTCAGTACCGTGTTAGGGTTGGTCTATCATTTGAAGTACTAATGCTGAAACATTTGTCTTTATATTGATTTTTCTTTTGTAGCAACATTTCCAACTATCACATTCATAGCAGTCTCCTCATTCACTCTTCAAGACGATCAAATTCCTTATTCCTGGTCCTTATCCTGTAAGCAAAAAAGTCAGAATCACAAGATGGTAGTTTTTGGGCAGCATTTTATTTTTCCTCTCCCTTTGCTGACTACGTAAATGCCACACTTTTTTTTTGGCACAAATGTTATGGTTTGGAACCACATAATGAGGTGCAGAGTTGTCCAAGATAGAAACAGTTCTTAGGACATTCTTCGGCTCTTCGAACACAGCCGTGTGCCAGATTGCAGAGATTCTTCTCATTTTTTTTTTTTTTTTTTTTTTTTTGACTTCTGGGCAACATCATTAATCTGGCCTGTTGTCTTGGTTCCCGCAGCACATCCACACACGGCACAAATGTTCTCTGTATTTCACCCAAATTTGACGACTGTCTAATTTAAGCTCTCCCCCAAATGCTGAGTTGCTACTGTAGATAAGTCTCCGGAGACTCAGGGCAAAAAACTGCTGAAAGCTCTTGCTAATAATCTCCACTGCAGATCTCGTATCTTGACATGGAGCGGGGGGGAAATGTGATGAGAGAGACCCAGCAGGGTCTCACACGGACACAAAAACTGGTGGAATTATGATTCACAGAAGTTTAGAGGCATGTTGATGTGTCTTTTATTTACACTACATATTCTTGCAAAACAAAAGGTTGCTTAAGCACAGTTTTAAATAATTAGTAATAAGCAAAATCTCTCTGTTTTGTGCCAAGCTTCTCACATAATTTTATATTCATGTACTCCAGGTACAGCATGCATACTAAGTCAAATGCATATCTAACGAATTGAAACACAAAGAGCTGTTTTGCAGTGTTGTCCCTCATTAGAATAAGTAAATAAATTAGAAAAAGAAAAATAGGGAAATATTTTCTTTATCATGAGCACATATTGTTAAATTAGCAAAAATGTAACAGATGCCTAAGAGTTCAGCTTGCATTAACTTCAATCAACCAGAGGAAATAACGTATTGAGAATACTGGTCAAACATCTGTCACGCTATTTGTTGTCCGCTTTGAATTTCAGTGGAGTAAAAACATGTGATAACACACACCGACTCTTCAGAATCAACTTCCTTTTCCACCAGAAAAAAAATACTCCACATACTGAAAACCTCAGACTGAACGACAAGATTCTTGGACTTGTCAAAAACTCTGATGCAACACTGAGACTCTCTGATGGAGCTGATAAAGATTTACTTCCCCTTACCCAGTACTTCAAGTGGTTCCTACTGACAATCTGACTGCGGCAATAAAACCCAAATTCTGAACACTTGAGGCCACATGCAGACCGATTCATTTTCAGAACAAGTTTCTCAAGATGCTTATGCAGCAGCAAAATAAACTCATTATGTACAAATGTAGTATATATATTTCACTTTCTTCACCTCCGTACTAACCAAGATATTCATCAAAAGATTTAACAGAACATGATGCTCTGCAACGCACATTTAATTCCCACACATTTATATCCATGTAATATGTTTTTCGATACACTGATATACATGGCAAGAAGAGAAACAGCTTTAAGGCTTTCTCTTGGTCCTGTGATTCTGCAGGAAGTCAACTGCAAAAGGACATGAAAGAGTTTACGAAAAGGGACGCTAACGGTTAGCAAGACGTCCTGTCCACTGTGCTCCAGGTAAAATAATTTGAACCTGTGCACAGTGCCTGTTAGGCTGACTTGATTAACTTTTATGACCCGCTTCTCACACTTTCTCTTTCTCTTCATTGGTAGATAAAATGCCACAGCCTTTGTGTTATGTGTGTCCCCGTTTTAGCAAACAGGAGTGCAGCTTCTGAAGTGAGTGCAGAGCCTGCAGCTTTCTATGTCCGAGTGGGCCCCGTGTGGCGTTGAATTTACCGGTATCCACAGAGCAAACTGGTCGTAGGAGTCGCCCCACAAATACGATATTTGAGTGTTATACAGAAGACCCCTACAACACTGAAACTGACCTTTTGTTTGTATTTAAAATAAAAAGGAAACTCACATAATCTGTCGCACATTAGAAAGTCATCTACAAGGTTAGTACGCACTAACAAATCTATGTACATGCTGCATACGGCACGGCCTTCCTCCTGCATGAAGGAGGCCTTAAAGTGAGAGTTTACGTTTGCATGATTGTTTAACCAAAAATTTAAAAATAGCGCAACACAATATTAATTTTTTTGTCCACACAATAGCATCATGAAACTGTTCAGCATCCTTGTTCATGATGTAATTGCCACTACCCGAAACTATTTTGCTGAAAACAGAACTATATTAAAAGATTATCCATATTTCCACCACTTTCGTGCCGTTTGACTGTCTCCTCCATTTGCTTCAGCTCATTGAGTACTAAAGGTGGATTGTGGACATAGTGATTTGCATGCTTTAAAGTAATTTAGGAGTGACCTTCAAAGAGACGGCAAAGAGTGCAAAACAAATAAGGCAGCCAAAATGTCAGGACTGTTGTGGGAAATAGGATGTCATTAGGAGATGCACCATTGCAGATCCACTTTAATTCCCAAGGCAGGGAATCTGTCCAATGAACAGTGAGCTTTTATTGCAAAGCAATGGGATGAGATGCAGAAACACTTCGGAAATAGCATGAAGACATACTTTGCTGATTTTTGAAAATGTCATTACATAATTATTCTTTAGGCTATACGTTATTTCTGGAAGTTGGATAGTGGATCGTGAGCTGCTTCTCTCCTTTCCCTCAACCTCGGTCACATTTTCTTCCGTCAGAACTTTCAAATTATCTATAAAGAAAAGAAAAAAGTCCCGTCTACCTCTAAACCACAGCATCTGTAGTCTTTTACGCTTCTAATAATTGTACGTCAATTGACATTTTGGGCTCTTCGCCCTAAATCTTTCATAATTTCACATGCTTTGGAGGAAGCAGTGAAAACGTGTTTGCTACTTAGATGACAACAGAGCAAACATTGAATTATTCATTGCACATTCCAGTAAGCGTATGTAGTCAGCCTGCTTTGGATTATAACTCAGCAGGCAAAGGAAAGCAGCAGCTGGGGACCGGGCTGTAACAAGCCGAAAAAAATTCACCATGAGTGCGCAGTGGGTCATGATCTATAGCGCGATGTGTTTTTGCTCATTGTAGTTTTAGTATTTTCTATATTTGTATTCTTATTTCTGTTGCTGCAAGAATCTTTGCATGAAGACAGACAAAGGTATTTAGGTAGGCTTGAGAGAAAGCAATGGACTTAATCAAAGCAAGCTTTCATACCATATAATGTGCAATTAGCTTGTGTATAGACATTTGTATGAAAGATTGCTAGCTTATACGGTGAGGCGGTAACATAACTATGTTAGATGATAAAGGATTAGAAGATATTTTATCTTCTTGCTTAGGCACATGATTTTGTTTTCTCCTGCACTTCCTTGTGTTTCATGATTATGTTCTCATGTAGTAGGGATAAAACCGTTTCCATTTTTCAAAGTGGACAAGGGTAAAATCTTATATCAGTAATGCGTGTGTTCCTGTTTTGAAATGAAATGAAAATAAAAATTATATTTGTCTACGACACCAATTAAAAGCTGAAGTTTTCTGTCGCATCATTTCAGATGCAAGGAGTACATAGTGAAGTAAACCAAGGATGTTTTGACCATCAAGTATCTGTACAATGTAGCTGTATGAAGAACTTCATGACAAGTGATGAAAGCTGCTTCAAAGAGATTCTGTCCTTACAAAATGGCTTTAGTTCTAAACTAAAGCTAAAGTAGCTACTAGAACCGAGGAAACAATGCAAGCCTGAAGAAGTCAGATGTACAAATTTTATGACTTCAAGACAGTTTATGAGACACAACTTCATTCAATCCTTCTCAATAATGTCCTTAAGTACATTATCAACTGCCTAAATGAAAGATAATTGACACATGTACTGGATTGTAATTGACAGAATTTGACAAAACTGATTCAAGCGTATTCTGAAATCTTCTTTTGTCTAAATTTTGCAATATGCTATTTCTTAACAACCCTTTTTTGTCTATGAAAATGTTGAGAGTTGAGGTGAAGCATCAGGGCAAACTGGGTTTATTTCCTGTAATGTAATGTTGAACCTGCTCAGTAACACTAAGAGTCATCTTCATTTGAACCAAAATGTGCCGTACTGTGATATTTATATGCAGTTCATGTGAATTTTTGTCAACACTAATCGGTTTGCTGAATTTGTTTTAAGTTTGCTTTCTACTTTCTCTGAAGAAAAAATGTTCAGTAGGCAGCTTCTCTGTGACTACTTTTATTTCCTTCTCTTTTTTCTTTGTTCCAATATTCCCTCGTATGTATATGCAATATAATATGTATGCATTTCTCTCCAGCCTCTGTAAGCAAGGACCTTTTATTTGCATCCTTGGCACAAAGGATCACAAGCAGCAGGATTTCTAAGGTGTTGCTATAGTCCATCTTGTTGAAGAAAGCGTTTAGTCGAAAATCAACACTCTCTGTTACCAACAGACTTGGTGGATTTTCTTCATGCCCACTGGGTTTCCTGGAATCCTGAGCTGGGACAAAATCATCCAAACACTGATAGCCCAGACACAAGTGACCTTTTCAGAAGTGTATTACGGCTATGTCAGCAATTTGACATCAGTAAGAACTTTCTGCGCTGGCAGTAAATCATTGTGCCACATCATGATGATAATATATGTGAAACCCTGGAAACAGACAATAAGATATAAATATCCCATTACCAGAAGTTGTCAAGAGGCCGTTTCCAACTTCGTCTTGTTTTCAGTTTTCTATTTGTTTGGAAATGAGCTTTTTCTTTTCCCCCGGCCCACTTGGTAAATGCAATTAGGACACTCCGCAGCAATGGATCAGGCATAGTCAAATTATGTCAAGGTGAACAATTATCATTTTGAGATGAATAAATTAGAAGAACGTAATTACCAGCCTATATTGACTAGATGTCAGCAGAAACGCTGGCATTTCAGATCTGGAGATTTAATTATGGCTCGGGTGGTTTGAGGGACCATTGCTGACACTGTTTGTGACAACTGGGGGCCTGCTGGGAGGAGAGAGGGGCCAAGCAGGATGGAAGGAACAACAGGAGCTGTGGAGTTGCAGTTCGGTGTCAGAGTGCCCGTACATTTTACATGACAACGTCTCGTATTTGTACAGATTCCAGTTTCTAGAGTTCTCAGTCCTTATTTAGCCCTTTTTTAATGGGAAAGTACAAAAGTTCATTTTAAATTGTTTCTATGTATTTCTGCTGTGGACTGTATTTAAATATGGCTTGTGAAAATTTCACTGATGGTTCAATGAATTCTGAAAACCTCTTAAGTTGGGCATATCAGATAGCACCAAATCTTAAAAATGTAACTTTTTCTTCCTAATCCTGAAGTGTAAAACTGTCTTGTTTTGAATATTTCAAATGTTTTATGAGTCATTTTCAAAGTTTGAAATTTAGCGAAGCCCTTTCAATGATACATGATCAGTCTTAACTCTAAACATTGACAGTGATAGTCAAAAGAAACTTTCTTAAAACCTTTATGGTTTTTGGTAATTGTGGGGTTTTCTCACGCCGTCAGTTGACATGTAAGTAGTAAAAACAACTTCATGTGCCTGCTGTGCATTTTATCCCAACCAAGATGATGTAAACGCTACCACCTCGTCAAAGCAATGTTTCTTTAAATCAAATGATCATCTTTGATTAAAACATTGTGCTTTATTTTCATACTGACGCTTTCTCTGATGTGAAGAGAGGCTTGTATTTGTGTCCTAAAGCCAGCTGATAACGGTTCATTTGATCAAAGCTTGTAGGATGAAATTAAGGGAGGACTTGTGGTTCAAAAGACTGACGATGTTACTTATCCATCATGTATTCGTTGCTGCTGCAAAATGGTGAATTTAACAGGCACGTTTCATTTAGCAATGTTGATTGCCTCTGTTATCTTATAGTTTCTGAAGCAAAATGAGCATCTGAGCCGTAGTTGCCATCAGAATGAATAATCTAGCTCTACATTTTCATTAGGACTTTAAGGATTCAAAACATTTGACGAAGTACATGCGGTTATTTATTTACACATGAACAGTAATAAAAATGAGAATGCTATAAACTATGAACCTGATCGACAAAGATTCTAAATAAGGAGTTCCAAATTGCTTGAGCAAAGAAAAAAATTGCACAGTAAGTTTATTTCTATCTTAAACACCTGCACTACCATTTTGGCTCTATGATGGTTTTCTGGTCTCTGGTGGCGGTTAATGTGCGATTTGTCAAGTAACGAGGCAATTGTGATTTAATTGCATATATATTGTCAGAAAATTCCACACAAACACCTCTTTCCGGCACAATTTTTGGAATAAAAGTAATCTTTTTCTGTGCTATATAGATGAACTCCATCAAGACGAAACACTGGAGTTATGTCCTCATATTGCTGATGCGATCCTGTTTGGGTGTTATTTGTAGATTACATTTGCACATCCTATCAGGTTTGTACACGCAAAACCTTTAGAAAATCAGGCTCCCAGTCTGATGGCGCTCACAGCATTACTCATATCATAAATCCAGATCTTTGCTCTGCACTTTCATGGCGTCTCTTCAACCTGCAGGTGAGTCTTCTCCATCTCCCTTCACTTTCCTTTTCCCTTTTGTAGCGACGCGGTAACTTGTTGAGGAAAAGCATATCCAGCATATCAGCAGAGCAGAAGAGAGGGGACCCACCAAATCAAAGGAAGTTGATCACTTGTGTCTTATCAGAGCCAAGCTGCTACCCCTTGTGAATTAAAGAAGAAATCGTATCTCGGTCCCTCATTTTTCACCACGCAGAGATGTTCGGAAGCACCCTTTCTTCTGACTCCTGTGCAGTAGAGATAATCCCGGCCCATTCAGGGGCAACAAAATCCATCTTTCTTGAGGTGTTGGACCCCACTAGTCCTTGGCTTTGCTGAGGTCATCAGTGCCCAAACTGAACTGAATTGCCCCCAGACAAACCATGTATTTTACTTTTTTTCTTGCTACATGCTGTTTTTATTTCAGCTTTGCTTTGTGGAAAGAAAAAAAGTTGGGGAGCTCTGTAGTGAAAGCTGCAGAGGTGGAGCTTCTGACAAAGATAAGTATGGGGTGTAAGGATATCTTGTGCTGCATATGGGCTTATAGTTTTAACAAAAGAAAATGTTCAACCCACATGCAAAGCTGCTACAATTGATAAGCTCAGCAACAACCTCAATACCACAGGATTTATTTTGAGCAAACACAAGAAAGAGAGATGTTATTATTCAGTCTCTTAAATATTCTAACCTGATGCACACACAGTTTGGGTAATTTCTTTCAATTACATGTTGAATGTCCTGAAGGAAGAGTGACATGCGACCACTTAGAGACAAGAACCTGAAACAGTTTCACACCAAGACTGAAAACTGCTTCATTGCTGTAACATCCAGAACAATCCACAAGCAGCGGCCCAAATTTCTACACATGCAACAAGTCACCCTGGTGAAATGTGGCTGTTCTCCCAAAAAGGAACGAATTAAAAATACGTCCTAAAAGATTAACATCAAGAAGATTACTAATGGGTTTTGTGTTCCAACACTGGGCATTACTCCTTTGCAGCACTGTCCAACTATGCCAGTTTTTTAAGTAAGGTATGTATGACTACATTATGTTTTGCTTAAATGGTAAAACTGGCTTCAAAAGCTTCAAACTTTCCCTCAACGCATTGTGACACCTGCAAGTCCAACGAGCTACAGAATGGTTAGGTTGAAGGCTTTCTGAGACATTCAAAAAGTGCTAGCAAGCTGCCATTTGACGGAGTTAACATAAACAAACACGCAACGTGAATTTTGCTTATTATAGAAATGAAAGGCAGAAGGACCTTGAGGAAATAGATTATGTTAAACATTGTGCGCTCTGGAAGGCAGACCATCTTTTACTCTGTTTTCTTATTGTGCAGAGCTTTGCTCACTTGTTCAGCTGCTTTTAGTTATAGAGCGGTGAAACATCAGTTGGTCAGGATTCTTATTTATTTGTCATTGCTGTAGTGCACAAAAATTGTTTGTTTGTGATGTATAGCAAACTGCAGAATTGGCTGTATATGGCAGTGGAAGTCGCTAAGCTACGTCCTTGCCTCCTTCTTCTGAAAGCAAATAAAAAATGTCAAACAACCTCGAATCCTGGATATCAGTACCGGTGAAGCAGATGAAAACTGCCAGAAACGTGTGGGCGAGGGAAAGGGATAAATAAATAACTTGGAAAAGATATTTTCTTCTAAGATTTTATGTGTCTCAGAGAGGCGACACACTTTCTTTGTATGTGGGGGGATATTGGTGTAACTTGACAGGAGTTTAAAAGATTTATGATACCCACAGTGAGTGGCTGTGTTCCTGTATCTGAACACTCCTGTAGAGGGTGAGAAAATACTAATCTTTTTCCTTCACAAACTACACTTAAACTATTATGCAAAACTGGGGGACTCAGAATTGCAAATGCTACAAACACATGTGCACAATGTGTCTGAGATTAATCCAAAACTCATGTTTGCATGCATTTCGCCACGCTCCCTGTTCAGCTTTTCGACTGCTGCTCCCAGACCACTAATTGGACAGCAGACCATGCATGCAGAATGGCATATGCTTCTGACTCTAATGACCCTCCCGCAGCAGCTCGGTGGTCGGACAGAGGAGTGGAACCGCCATCTGACCTGCAACTGTGCCAGAAGCCTCTCCGATCCTTTGATCCGGCATTTTGTAGTCCAAATGTTGCTCTGACAGCTGTGAATAACTACTGCCTTGCAAAAGTATTCACATCCCCTGAACTTTTTCAAACGTTACATTATAGCCGTAGGTTTCAAAGCATTTCATTGGGATTTGATGCGATAAGACTAAAACACAGTTGTGAAGTGTAATTTTTTTAATATCCGTCTTATATTAGTTTTATTCGCAACTTCAGTTACACTAAAGTTGTTTGTTCTCATACCTATCACTGTGATAAGCTACATTTTTTAAGCTAACTCACTTGCAGTTTTGCTTTTTTTTTTCTGTTGCAATAATCAAACACTTTAAAAAATGTCTCTAGGAAGCTCATGCATGTCCGAACATGGCGACTTGTTGAGTTTGTTTGACTTTAATCAGATGAAGCTTTACTGGGGCTTCAGTTGATGAATGCTAAACATGGACACAACGTGAAACTGAATGTTTGTTGTAATTAGTGGATTATTTTTCCATCGATTCTCGATAGGATTTTGGCAATCAAATTTGATGCAAGTACAGCTATGATAATATTATTCAATGGAAAGTTTAAAAACTGATATTTGCATCTTTTAATCTGTGTTTGCCCTGGAAGAGACATTTTGGTCAAGTTCATGAAATCCCAAAGTATGAAATTCCCAAACAGGATTCTTGCAAAGTATCCTGGGTTGTAGGAATATGGTGGATAAGTAAGAATCTGAAGTGTGTGCTATGAATTTGTATTCAGCTTCCCCCTCCGCACTCCAAGCACAAATTTTCATATTTGTGCTTGTCAAAAAACTAATTAAAAGTATTTTTAATATATTTTTTTCCTTATGTTTATCCAGTAAGTCATGATAAAATATTTATAACGTGATTAGATGTTGTGAAATTTTTGAATGGATGTAACTTCGTTTGCCAGTCACTGTATTCATATTTTTTTCGGAAAAGGTATATTATTGAAATAGTACAGTTTCATAAGTGCCACTTACGCCTGCACTCCAGATACTTGTTGAAAATAAGAACATATTAATCTTGAGAATTCGATTTGAGTCATAGCTCAGCCCCACTATAACTGCTATTCAAACACAGCGTGGATACATTACTGAAGGTCAAGAGAGAGCCTAAACAAATGATCCGCCAGAATTAGACAGAGATGCAGGGAGAGAACAAAGCCCGTCTTGGTCTAAAGGGTCTCTGCCTTTCAGGCGGACTGAAGGATAAGGACGACCTCTTCTTAAATTGATGCTCCAGATTTTTTTATTTCATTCATGGCACTTCACACGATTAATTCAACCAAGGCGGGGGGCTTGAGAAGGCAGACTTTTTCCTTTTTCCTTTAAATTACCACCTCAGGTGCAAAGTCTCCATTCTGAACAGCAGCAGTTAGTTGCTCCATTTTTTACCTTCCACTTCTTTAGGAGAATACTGGGGGCTCAACCTTTGGCAAGATGTCCTCAAGAGGGGCAGTTATAAAGCTGCTGCTGCACAAACACAAGCGTGTCATGAATATGACAGACGCACATAATCATACATGAGCTGCATCCGTCCAATCTATTCTAATATCAGCAGACGACGTGTACCTGAGACCCACCAGTGCATCACATGTGACAGTGTGCATTCCTGTGTCTCATTGACACTCAGTGGAAACAACAATGCATTCGCGATGAAGCTTTTAAGATTTTATTCCATTAGCTTCTTTGTGTTGCTGTCCAAAACAAGAAGCTTCCAGGCTCGGATAATGAAAATTGATGTGACAAAAAAAAAAAGAGAGAGAAGAAAACCACAATAGAAATGAAAATTAAATCTGTAAAGCATCACTCAGTGATTCATTTGCGTTTAGCCCACTTTACCCTGATACCCCTCTGTGAAATGCAATGCAACCGGCTGCCTCTAATTGTTAGGAGAGCACGCCTTTGTTTATTTTAATTTCAGTATGTTTTCTGTGAAGGCCTCTGAGGTTAGTCAGAGAACAATAACGAACAAACGACATAAACCTAAGAATACCAATGAATGCAGAGAAGTTTAAAGCACTGTTAGGTTATACAACAACATCCCAAGGTTTGAATAGCTCGGAAAACAGAGAGCGTATCACGACTGCAAACTGGCTAACCTGTGAGCATCCAGCTACCCTGACAAAGAAGTAGAAGAATAAATCAGATAAACAGCTACGAGGCCCATGGTGACTCTGGAGGAGCTCCAGAGATCCACAGCTCACGTTGGTGATTCTCAATATGATTGAAACTAAAATTGTAACAACTTAATTTTCAATTCATTGTTAAAATAAAAATGATAGGTTAAAAAAATATATATATGCAAAAGGGACCAATTAGTCGGTGCATATCATAAGAAATTTATTTAGTATTATCTCTTCAGTACAGGGGCTGTTATAAAGGGTCAGATCTTTGACGTAATGGTGTCTGAAATGTGTATTAGAATGGCCAAGTCAAAATTCAGACCTAAATTCAATTGAAAAACTGGCAGGACTTGGAAAACTTACATTTACAGATGCTTTCTGTGAAATCTGACTGAGTTTGTGCTATTTGGCGAAAGAAAAATGGACAAAGATTTAAGTCACTTCATGTGCAAAGCTGGTAAAGACAGTCTTGGGACTGGTAGATGTAATGAAAGGTGGTTTTACAATATATTCACACAAGAGGGTTGGATGCAAATGTATGATGAATTTCTCGCATTTTTATCTGTATTAAAGTCACAAAACAGTTTTTAAAAATCATGCAGATTTTTCCCCTTTACTTCAAATGCACCAATTTCTATTCATCACAGGCGATTTCAATGAAATTTTACTGAGGACGACATTGTCCAAGACAAAATTTGTCAAATGTCCAAACTACTTTTGCAAGGTAATATATCTCTGATTGTCCTGTCTTGTTCTCTGATCCCTTTTTATCTTAGACTCCTAAAATTCTGATTATTCACTTGTTGGGTTGTATTTTGAGTCGGCCTTAATGTCTGAAAAAACTCTTGACACATGCTCAAGTTTTTGGGGGTTTTTTGCCTTTGGTAAAATGTTTGAAAGATGTCCGCATGTGCTTTACCACTCGACGGTATTAGTATTCTTTGAAGTGCTTGCGATTCAGCTCTGGGGCCCGTGGTGTCAATCAGTGTGTCTTCCAATCCACCGCATTGGTCCAAACCAATATAGTGCCATGTAATTTTTTTTCCTGGCGTTCATGTGCCCGAGAGGACGGATTTTAATCGCAATGATTACAAAGGCGCCTGCGGCTTCTCCTGTGGCACCATCATGAGGTGGGCATTTGTAATTACGAATATCATTGAGATACGGCACAGAGGTCCATGGTGCTCAGGATGAAACCGGCTCTCTTGGATAATCGTGTGCAGCTGTATCTATAAAACTTCCTGCTGCAAATAGTCGCCCCAAGCCAAGAACGTCTACAAAATGTATTGAAACGGTGGGCGTTTCGCATGAAAATTAAAGATTCTTGTTAAAAAAAAGTTATTCACAAAGCATCCGGGCTACTTGAGGAGAAAAGCTGCAGTTAGGGAAAGTTGGAGACTTTCAAAGCGTCGACGGCTTCTACAGCAGAGGAGAAAGTGGACGAGAAACAAAGAGGGAGAAGAAGAATGCTCCAGGCAACGGATGACAGTGAGTGATTAAAGCTCCACGGATTGGACTGGGCAGGGATCATGTTTGGGGACTGACCTCAGATCTCAGGCAGAGCGTGGAAATATCAGAACATCAGAAAATGAAAGTAATTGCAGACATGCAACAGTGGTGTGAGGAATCGATGTCTGTAATAAACGCACTGATCACACAAAGATTATACATAGTTTCAGAACTTTAAACATAAACCTTCACAAGATTCTAATATAACTCATAAGTAGCATGCTGTGATGACTATGTTTCATTAATTAATGTCATACTTTTTGCTTATATCCTTCAATCCTTCAATGGAAAGGAGGGTTGGGGTGTGGGGGTGTGTGTGTATCAGTTTGAGAATGTAATCAACATTTGAATTTTCTGTAAAAAAAAAAACAAAAAAAACAGGTCATTCTTAGTATGACTGCATGGAGAACATCTATGAACATCACCTCCCAAATCTCGATACCGTTTTTCAACAGGATTTACGTCTGGAGATGCTTCAGTCTTAACCATTTCTTTGCCTTTAAGTCCCAGTGTTGTCTTTTAAAGCCTCCAATGGGTTTCCTTCCAGCATTATACTGTATTCAGCTTCATCCATTTTTCTATTGACTCTGACCGACTCCCCTGTACCTTCTTAGCAGTAGTGTCGCAACATCATGATGGCATCACCTGTTATCCATAAATGAAGGTCTGTTCAGATTGATCAGCCCTAACTCTGCAGTCAACATGACTCTTTTGGCTACTTCTCTGATCAATCCTCTAATCAGGCTTTATGCTGAGAAAGGTAGATTGCACTCACTAATTAGCTAACTTTTTGCTAATAGTATTTTATTTAGGGGTAACACATTTAAGGGAGCTGAGTATAATATGATGCTTTTATATCCAGCATATCAGATTTTTTTTAGATTTTTAATTGTAACAATAGACACTGTGGCTTAAGTGATGAATTGACTTTGATTTCAGCACATTGCTGCATACATTTGTTATAAACCCTGGAGCTCTGAGGCGTTTCTGAGTGACAGACACCTCTGAAGTGTTCTGTAGTTATTGCCTCTACACTCTCACTAAAAGCCCCTGACTCTTGTGTTTGGCTTCTTCCCGATTTCTTTTGCTACTTCAGAGTGACTCTTACCATTTGCTATTTTTAAACAATTTATTTTCCAAAGGTGATCTTTTATTTATTTCGGAGCAACCATAAAACCTGTGTATTCATCATGTTTCAATTTAGAGCCTTGGTGTGCACCCTCAGCGATGCACTAATACCCCGACAGGAAGACGGATATTTGCATTTTGATTAGTGAGGGAGGGCAGAAGAGTGTCTTTCATCTTTCTCCTCTTCAATTCCACCTGACATCTCCGACGGTGAACACACAGATTGAAACTATACAATAAAATAATTAATTGAATTTGAGAGTTGAGCTGCAGCAGAGAGGGCCCTGTGCCATGTTTGATGATTACTTTGGAGCATTTTCCCCTGTTGTTTGGTGCAAAAAGAAAAAAAAAAAAAAACAGTCAGTCCAGTTTCAACCATCTCACAACTTATAGTTGTAATAGGCTCTATCTTTATAAATTAAAAAACTAAAAAAGAATTTAAAAAAATATGAAACTCATAAGTTAAGTAGATTCATTTCACACAGTAGTTAACACTGGGAGCAGTGGGAGAAGGCAGAGGAGCTTGATTTGTTTCACAAATTATCTGTCTCATATACTGTCAGGACAGTGACCGTTTCAACAGATATGTAAAAAAAAAAGTGTATTTTTTTAAATAAAAATAAAACCAATAAAATACTTCTAATACAGAAGGACAGTTGGTGTCTGGGTGACAATGTCCATACTAAGATGTATGTATGCATGATGGACAAAATTAATTTGAATTCCTTTTGTTGATTTTTTTTTTTTTTTTTTTACAAGTGGACATTATTTCTTAAGAAACATAATCTGATAAGTTGCTAACATAAATTATATTTAAACTCTGTTTCTTGCTTTCTTAGCAATTCTTAGAACAGCATGAACCATGTGGGATTTATTTATTTATTACCATATCAACTTTAAGTAGACAAACTCTGTCTGTCACCAAACAGAGTGATGAGTAGACTCGAATGATGCACTTTAGGCTTTCTGACACGTCTTCACACTCATCTAAAGTGATGTACAGGCAGGTAGTACCACAGTTACAGTGCATGTAGATATTCGTCACGTAAATCTGACTAATGCTGACCTCTGCGACTGACCATTAGGTCAGAAAGCACTAACCAGCTTCTTCAGGATCGACCTCTTGTGTCATACCGTTCTCTCGAAGGCCATCATTGACTGCCTGCTGGACAGATGTTAATGATAGTCTTTGGCATGATTTGGTGACCAAATCATGAAATGTGTCTATCTAAAATAATTTTTTTTAACTGCCCATTTGATTTTTTTTTTTTTAGATATCCTGAGAAACTGAAATGAGGGTTTTCATCAGTTCTAAGCACTAATGATCAAAGTCACAGAAAGTAAACACTTAAAATGTTTCCAGATGTGTGCAAGAAATCTGTAGGAGGTTCACTTTTAAAAATCAACTGTTAAACAAACTAACTATCAATGAGATTCTGTTTCACTGACACGTGACCAAATCACACAGTTTGAATAATACAGATGAGTTCAAATCAAACATTGTGGAAGCAGTTCATTGGTTTTACCAGTGACAACATACACTTTTTTGCATTCATAAATTTTCCGAGCTGAAAAATCGGCACTGGCTCCAAAGGTTTTATTTTCTGCAGGATTAATATCTCAAAGTGACATGATACAAAAAAAAGAGGTACAATTTCAATAATATTAAACCTGCTTGATGAATTAGATTTTCAGTGGGTTGATTTATTTTTTTATTTTTACAAACATTTCTCTCTGCAGAAGTTGCGAAAAGTGGCACATCCTGATGGAGGGCTGGGACGGATAAAAAGCTGACCGGCTGTTGCGCAAATAAACATCTTGAATATGTCAATCATAACCCCCATACAGACTTCCTACTGTAAAAACCACACTCGAGGTGAATACGGGTTTCTTTCAATAGATGAAGAGTGTTGTAATGTATTACCATATGTTTGCACAACCTTGGGACTCAGAAACCTTGAAGAAGACATCTGTTTCTCTGCGTGGATGCTCAGTCACCTTGGAGTAACATTTCAATTTGCATTCAACCCCCCCAAGTTTTCACTCAATATCCTGTCAGAGTCACAAATTCAGAGCTGAATTTGAAGCCGTTAGTCTCCTTTCTTGTTACAGCTAAGCCTAGGAGAGAGTTTTGATTGTCCTATAAGGGAACTATCGTCCTCGCTCACTTTCTTCCTCTCCCCTCCATTTTTATCCCCGAGGCCTTTCCGGTTCCAGCTTCTGTTTGTCTTGGGGCATTGTTTTATTACCTTCCAAACTCTGCCGGGAAAATCTTAAGACAGCAGTTGCCAGGCAACAAGGACCTGACAGGAGCGGAGAGAGCGGCTCGGAGCAAAAAAGAAAAAAAAGGGAGGCACGGAGAGAAGGGCGGAGATGGAGGTAGCACTCGGAGTGGAACGGCAGCAGTATCTCTGCAGGTTAAGGAGTTGGTGGAGCAGCAACGCTCGGTTCGCCTGTCCCATATTTGCCAGCAGAGGCAGCAGAGAAAGGATGAAATGAATGCTGAATCGGTTTATCTGAAAAGTGCTGCTGTGTGTTTGTTAAGGTGCACGACATTTTAAATAACTGTTAATTGTATGAAGAACAAAAAAGAAATCCGGTCATACTTTAATTTTATTTAATTGATTTACTGCTTATTATGTATGGAACTGGAAAAAAATAGCATTTAAAAGTGGGCTCTGTTTATTTAAATAGTGGAAAAGTTGCATCGTATTATTTTGACATTTAACTTTCATCTGTTGCATGCTGCAGTCAGCTTCTCAGTCATCTAATTTTAGTTTTTAAGGTTGGTAATTTCATCTTATTACAAATTATCCTACTGTCCAACAGGAATGCTGGACCTTCGAGTTTGGACCAAGCAGAGGTCCAGACTAAGGCTATCAATCTAGACTCTGTATGTTCCTATGTTGCACGCTGGGTGATATCACCCTGGAAATTTCAGCTCAATAATTGTTGCACAGTAAATATTGTTGTTTGCGTATAAGCACATATGTTAGATGTAACCCAGTAATTCACACATACTGCTTAAAATCACAACTTTTTTCTTACTTGTTTGTTTCTAATTACCAGAATTGTGACAGAATTTGTTTAATACCATTTCCAAATTCAGAGTTTTTTTCATGAATGCCATTAAACCATTAACAATTTGTCAATTTGTTGCATCTGAGTTAATTGGATTCATATTGTTTGATGTTTTTTGTGGCGCATCAAAGAAGTCAAGTGTTCCAGAGTTTAATGTGTTTTAGTGTAAAATGGGTGTATTAATTCACAGAAAGAAGACCTTGTGCTGATGCTGCCTAACGCTAGTAAGACCTTTATTTTGGAGTCCTCTCCTGTGATCTGCTTAATTTAAAGTTGCTGCCACACTGTTTCCCATCTTGTCATTTATGTGTGTTTTGTTGGGGGGTTTTTCACAAAAAGAAAATAATAGTGTGCAAATCTAAATGGGGAGAAATGAAAATGAGTTTTTATATTGAATAATTACTTACAGACTGATATTTTAACACCTTTATTTCCAGAAATTGTGAAGATTTGTGAACTTGCAACTAAAGAGAACATGACACTTAAGATTAGACTATTACAGACCAATAAAAAAACATTTTTCATAAAAGAATATGTGTTATTCCTTCCCTTAAGGCTTATTTTTTTAAAAGTGACTTTTAATCTGGCAAACAATACTTATTAGAATACATATATTCATTTACTGAATGCAACTATGTAACCATTTCATGTCCAGCTGTTATTTTTTTTCTGTCCTTCTTAATATGCAATAGTTTGAAGCTCATTTAAAATTAAAAATAAGGAAAGATTATCACTTTGAAAACATCAACCCATCGCAAAGTTGGCAGCACTATGTTGTGTTGTTATTGTTTTGCTACTGGAGGAACTGGTGCACCATGTAAACTAGATGACATCATGAGGAAACATTGAAGGAAGATTCCAATAAATCAGCCAGTTTGGCCACAAATTGATGACTCTACTGTAAAAAGGCCTTTAGAAGGAGCCATTTTAATTGCAAAGTGTCTTAAGGACAACAAAATTAATGTTTTTGAATATATGCAATCACCTGATCTCACTCCCAGAGAAAATTTATTTGGCAAATATCTACCAAATATGAAAAAAATATGTAAACCTTCAAACGTTGAAGTTTACACTTAAAAAATAGTCTTGTTTAAAACAATTTGCTCAATATTCTGACTTCTTGCAACTGAAACTAATTTAGTCATTTCTTTTGCCATCTTTCTAATGCCGACCTGGGTAATTGGCAAGATGGCCATGTCAAAAAGCACTGCTAACCGACTTCTAATGAACAATAAAGCGGTAACCATTAAAAATATGCAAGTTGCTCTTATCGCGTGCAAGAAGCAGAGTCGACATGTGTGGGAACACGAGCAAAGTATACATTGCAGAGAAATAAAGAAACAGAAAATCGGAGCTCTTCTGCCAACTGTCTTGGATCCAGATACTAAATACTTTACCACAACAAAGATGAACAATTCAAGTCCTAAGCAGGCATATAACAGTATCACATTTCACTGCAAACCAAGCCAGGCTGAAGCGTAACTCAAAGAAAGGAATTATCAACATAGAAATAAGCCTTTTTTAAAGCTACTTTAATATGGCAGCAGCTTCCTTTGGAGCACAGTGACCCATTGTGATCTCCCCATCTTAAAAGAGGGCTTCCTCCATGACCTTCAACACTGGCTATAGGCTTAGCATAGCTCGCTAACTCATTAATCTCACTTCATAGCAAACACCCACGGCGTCACGCCTGAAGACTTCCTTCGAAATTTGCATGTGAAGAGCCCTTCCCGTCCTGTTTTTCTGTTCACTCAAGCTATCTCCATGTCATTTCATGAAGTGTTGATAAGCAGCAGTCTACAGGTGGAGGGAAAAAAATAATAAATCAGAGCGCTGGATACAAATTGAGGTCAGGTAACAAAAAAAACCCGTAGAGTTCTCCTATACAGATTTATTCATGTTGACACGGATGATAAAGTTCCATGCATTTACATTGGTTCCTTTGCTCTAAACCAACAACGTGACTCTTTTGACATTTGTTCTGCTGGAGGTAAATATACACAAGCTGCGGCTCAGATTGCTTCGCTGGCACCGCACCAGATATTCAATCACACAGTAATTAGCACAACAATCGCTCAGCTAATTGTTATTGGTGAGATATCGGAATGTGGAGGGGACAAATGTCAGAGTTATTTGCAGAAAGGGGGGAAACTTCGTCCTCCTGCTCGTCGTTCTCGTGCGTCGCTTTAGAGAGTCGCCGTCGTCCCTCGCCTCATCCGATCTGCCACCAAAACTTTCTCCCGCGAGACGCCTCCCTCCCCCCGAAGGACACAACACACACAGTCGCACAAGTCGTACTGTCCTAACTTGGCTGAGTTTATTTCTGAGTGTTCTCTAAAGAAAATAAGAAAAGGAGTTAAAGGCCATTTTAAAGGCCAGTGTGAATGGCAGGGCCTTTTGAGTATCAGCTTTGTGCTTCACAAAAAGAGGTCAGGCTCAGAACTGTGAGACAGATAAGTGCGACGTTTCAGAGAGGTCACCCGGCGCTCAATGACGCGAGGCCTTTGCTTCCACCATTGATAGCTTGACCAACAGACCTCGTGCGGAGCGGTAATCAATTTTATCTGACAGACTCGAATGGCGGCGAAGGAGATTGTAAATATTTTATGACTTTTATTGTTTTCACCTTTTGCCATGTTACATACACTTTTATTTTTTATTTTTAGCTTCTAAGGGAAAAAGCAACACAAAGTGAAGTCAAATTGTGAAGTTGAAATAAAATTTTGGTATTTTTAATTAATATATGAGACATTCAAAAATAATGGAGCATGCATTTTATTCCAGTATTCTTAGACAAAATCCAGCAAAAGCCATGTCCAGCAGACGTTCCCAAAATAGTAAGTAAAGTCTGCCTGTCTGTGATTTAATCTCAATATGAATCAAGCTGTTCTGTAAAGGTTCAATGAAGCATCATTAAACTTTTCTTCAGGAGGCAGTGGGAAGGTGGTTGATGGAGAGATCGTCGGACCTAAAGGAAGCAGAATATTTGAGTCGGGGCTGGAGATTCACTTTGCTGCAGGAAAAAACCATAAACACACAACTAATATGGAATACTTTAGATCAAATCATTTTTCATGTTTAGAAGTGTCCCAGTCAAAGTCCAGACTGAAATCCAACAGAGAATTGACAATACTTAAAGTGATGTTCACCAACACTCTCCAATACATCCAAGATTGAGCTACTCCGTATAGAAGTTTTTGAAAATTTCATTTTAAATCTGCTTTTGCTTAATTTTGTTCTGCGTATTTGTTAGTCAGTCCGTTGAAGCACCTTGTGATTCTTATTTTGAAAGGAGCTACGTGTATAAAGTTCTGTGGTTAAAAAGTTGTCAGTTGCGCAACACTATTTGAGACACACACTGAAAGACTTGTCGCTTTAATTAACTCAAAAGGTGTGAAGTGTGCTCTCAAGGTGGGTGAATAAATAAGCACTTATGAGATTGTTTTTATTGTTGGAGAAAACTAACAAAAAAAACCCCATAAAATAAATTGAACCACCACTTTGTGTTGGTTGCAACACACCAAAATGTGACGAAGTTCAAGGGGAATGAAAGCCTGCGAGGCACTGCAGGAGCATCATTTCTACTAACTTTACAGGTTGTAAAAGTCTCAAAACAGATTGTGTTTATCATCCGATTCCCCAGTTATTGCAATGAATTATTTGTATATTTTTGGCTTAACAGAAGACTTGAAAGAGAAACTTCTCTTTTGGTGTAGCATATTTGCATTGTTGTTTTTTCCCCTCCTTCCCTTTTAAATTCTGCTGAGCTCTCACGCAGTTTGCTCTCGCTTTGATTCTGCCTCCATCTGTCATTCCCTTGAAACCAATAATTGCTCATCTATTCGTTTTGTCAACAGTTGCTTTCAAGATCCTTTCTTGTAAAAAAAAAATTTAAAAAATGATTAGCCAAAGCAGGGAGAAGAATCACAAAGCGATTTGAAACATTGGATTAGCTCATCTCTCGTTTTGTCAAATGAAGGATTTCTAATGACGGTTTGATTGACACGTTTTCCTCGTGCTTTTAAATTCTGATTAGGGCTTTGAATGCCTTGCTGTTGGTATAAAAGCTAAACGATGTTTATTTTCTGCACATCTGCAGTGATCTGAGCTGCGATTCACACCAAAGCAGATTTATTTTTTTTTTTTTTTCTCCCCTCATTTTAGTCGAGCTTAAAGTAATGTCAATCAGTCCAAGCAGGAGATGTGCGATTTAATCTTGATTATGAGTTAATGCACCATACGCTTCTGGCAATTAGCTGTCCGAGGATGACCCTCTTCTAATTTGCTAAGAGTTCAATGTAGCAGAAAATCTAGGGCAGGTCATTCCCAGGAGTTTAATCCATTCCCGGCTATGAGAGCAGGGAAAGTAGCGACAGTAGCCAAGCGTCATAATTAGCTGGGCGTATCACGGATGAGAGGCTGTGCTCCGGTGTGCTAACACCTTCAACTCCCCTATCCCATTCTTCCGTGCGGGCCCCTTATAATGAGCTTAGCGAGAACAAAGCGTCCATGTGCCATGTTGGGAAATAGAGATGAAAAATAAAAGAAGCGAGAATGCGCGAGGGGCGAGACAACGTGAGAGGGGCGAATGGCAACAGAGGATGAGACGCTCTCAGAAGACCAAAGGAGTCCTGCAGCCTTCAAGGAACAAATGTGTGAAGTCTGTTCGCGCGTATATCACAGTCCAAATGTTACGGTTTTGATCCGGGATATCAGACGCATTATATCAGCGTGCATCTTCGAGTCCACGCCTGGTTTTTAATACTTAAACTGCTTTTCAAACGTTGCAAAACTCGTCTTTGCGGCTGTCTGAGCCTGACCTTTTATCTCCCGAGAAGAATCGCGTGTCTTCTGAGGCGCTGCAAAGATTGAGGGGTGAAATCATCGTTTTAAATAAATACATCCTTAATTTTCTCATTTTAGAGTTTTCACGTGGGTAATTTGAAACTCTGCACTACAAGTTGTGTTGGAATGTTACAGGAAGGACAAATAAGATACATATTCAGGAACCCCAATAAGGCTTTCACACCAAACGCTTTGGCTCTATAGAGCTTAAATATTTTTGAAATCATATGACTAAGACGTTTGAGGGGGAAAAAAATGTTTACAAACTTCTTATTTATTGTATAAAAAGACAGAAATCAGAAATTATGTGAACTCAGAGGTTTTTGAGTTTGATTTATAATTAAATAAGTTTGATTTGCCAGATCAGAAACGCAGTTTATTGTCATTTTTTTTGTGAGTTGCTAAAACAGAAACTCTCACAAAACATTAAGTCATGATGATTAGCTTTTACATTTAAAATTCTAAACTAATTGTAATTAAATTTTTTTTCTTTAACATGGTCAATGATAAATTGTCATGATATGCAGTTGAGGTGGTGAGGCAGAACGCAGCGGACCCAGGTTGAAATGATGAAGGATGATGATTTTAATGATGAATAACATACAAATAATCCAAAAGTCCAGGCAGCACAGATGGAGCGGGAGGCTAAGCTCAACACTGGGAGCAACTGGTAATATTCAAAAACAACACACAGATGACAGACGTGACGGAAGACAAAACCAGACACGGAACAATGAACACAGGTGGGTTTAAATACACAGGGAGACAATCGGAGACATGTGTCACTAATCAAGGGGTAGGTGGGACAACACAGAGACTCCACAAAACACAGAAACCAAAATAAACACACAGAAAAACTCAAATCACCACATAAATAAAATATGCAATACTTATAAAGAAAAGAGCAAAGTAGATCTGGACTGTAATGCAAAGGGATGTATAAATCAGAATATCACATATTTGTCTTTTTAAAAGAAAGCCATAGAAATTTCCTTCATTTTTTTAGGTTAATTGTTTTATATTCTGTTGGTCTGGAAGAAACCGTCTAGTCCAATGTTGTCTACTATAGTAAAAGTATTTGCTTCTGTGCTGTTGTATTTTAGCATGAACTCAAAACAAAGCATATATATTGGAGCAACCTCCGCCTTACGCCTGGCCCAGTGTCTTTCATTTTAGATGTCAGTGAAGATTTAGCTCCTTGAGTCCCTAATATTATTCTACTTCATTATACCGACCAGGAAAAACTGATTTAGCAACAATCCAATCTCAGGAATTCTGACATTCAGGTTACCAAAACAGCTTGTAAGAGAACAAAAAGCAAATTAGGTTTATGGCCACATTTTTCTTCATTATTTCGGCAATGTCTACAGTTATGGGGACAGTGTGAATGCCTGAAGGTCAATGTGCTTCCTTTATCGTTTCAACCAGCTGAAATGATTCACTGCTACACCGACAGTCCCACACAAAGCTTTCGGGGCCTCTCCAAAGCATTATTTTAATTTTACTCCTCAGGTGAGTAAAATTAGCACTAGAAATGCAGAAACCAAAACCGATCACATGTTCCAACAAGTCCAAACAGTGCAACACCAGCAGCTTGTGGCCCTTCCTCCTCCCACACACACACACACACACACTAACTAACACACATGCGTACCCTTAATCAGGGTTGGGAGATGCATTTCGTGAATTAAAAATTTCAAGCACCTCTCCACTCTACCAGTGTCTCTACTTTTCCTGATTAAAATGATAGAGGGACTGGAGAATGTTTGATCTCCAAATCAATTTACATTTAAGATTCAATTTTGCACCTGCAAGACTTTGATTTTAGAACTTTACGCCTTCTGCAGCCATGCAGGGATGAAAATTAATCTCCACCAGCTGTTGGAGAAAATGTTGTTGATTTTCTTCTTCTCTCCTTCTACAACTGACTAAATCTGATGGGAAGAATCCTACCGAGTCATGAGTTGAAATGAAAAAAAGAAAAAAAAAAAAAATATATATATATATATATATATATATTTACATCATTCTAAAATTAATATATCATGTTGGAAGGAACCATTCTTGACCTGTGCGAACCCTTCCAAGACCCCTGCAGCTAGATTGCTTCAGCTACACGTTTACAGCTAAATTACAGATAATTCATCCCTAAAATAGAATTCACTCTGAAAATTGCTACCTGCTGCGAAGCCATGAGTGTTTTGTGATGGTAATCAATATATATGTTCATTTTTTAATTTACTGTTTTTCTTTGTTTTTTCTTACTAGTTATTTGATTCATTTTTAATGGAAGTTGCTGAAGTAATATGTTTGGTATTTTTAGATATGTCTTACCTGCACAACATACTTTTTCAGTTTGCTTTCTTCTTTTTTTCCAATTGTCTTTCACGCCACCTTTTGTTCATTATTTTTAACATCTGGTCAAAGAAAACTATTTACTCCAGGGACACAATGACAGATTATCCAGCAGGTGACAAAGAATCAAGAACATCATATAAAGCATTACACTCTTCATAGTTGTCATTACAGTATCCCGGTCTGCAGTATGAGAACATGAAAGGAATGCTTGCATACAATATTTTATTGGAAATTATGTTTAAAGTGTCATGCATTCACTCTCCGAATATTGAAAATATATTTGACCAGTTGGATGAACAATAGCTGCTTTTACTGTCTATGGCTGATGTATGAGTATTTGAGAGAGCAGTGTGCACTTTACGATGGTAAAGACAGAAATGAATCAGAAAAATAATCAACAACAGTATTTTAGTCATGCATTTTCCTGATGGTGTTTGGTTTTGTTGGCCTGATTACTTGGACAGTGTATTACCCCATTCATCTGAGCTAAACTGCATACTACGGATAATTTTTACAGCAAATTTCAACAAAATAATGCAAAATATAAATGATACATCTGCAAAACGTAATCTGTTTTATTCAATGCACCTTTTTGTTTAGCAGTTTTGAAACAAAGTTGCAAAGGATATTGTGCTGAAATTTAAAAATACAGTATTGCATCATTACAATTATTGAATAAGTGTAATACAAAAAAAACACATAAGAACAAATAAAACCTAAAAACATTTAAGAATGTTGTCTTCTTTAATGCTCTTCTAACGTTCTTTGGCTTATAAAGCCGTTCATGATGTATTATGCTGTTCAGCCAAAATGCTAAAATGTCCCACAGTGACTCGCACCTTAGTGTGCACACACACACACCCCCCCCCCCACACACACACACACACACACGCCCACCCCCACGCACCCCCACACACACATGCACAGGGATTTAGGATAATGTACACGTCAACGTTTTTTTCCATCTTGCTAAGAAACTACTTTTTTCTTACAATAACATCCCTAGAGGGTCGGTTGGCATTTTATTCTGGACAACAAATATCTCAGGCACACGCATGCTGACTCAAGCACATGCAACCATGCAAACCAAATATATACAAGGAACACTTTTGTTGTGACTCTTCTTCGAAGAACGGTTTGTGTTCTTTCGAGACGTCTGGTCAGTTGCTTTATCTCAGATTTTGTGACTTTTCTCTGGATGCCTTGGTTTTTCCCCTTTAATCAATAAACACAGTAGAATAACTCATTATTTGGGGGCATGCTGTGGTGGCGCAGGGGGCTAGCACGCCCCACGTTTGGAGGCCTTAGTCCTCGTCGCGGGTTCGACTCCCGGTCCCGGCGACCCTTGCCGCATGTCCTCCCCTCTCTCCTTCCCCCTTTCCTGTCAGCCTACTGTCAAAAAAAAATACGAGCCACTAGCGCCGCAAAAACTCTTCGGAGAAAAAAAAAAAAAGAAGAACTCATTATTCAAATTTTGATTTGCAATAAAAATGTACAATATAAACTATGTACTGTCCTCTGAATATAATGTTTGCAAATATTGAATATTAAATCTGAAAAGCTTATAGCAAAAATGCTTCTGAATTCCTTTATAGCTGGCATTTTTGCACAACTGAGCAAAGCAATTTGAGAGGTAGCCAGCAGCATGAGAGACAGTGTAAATGAAAGGAAAATGTTTCTCATCAAGCATGTTATTTTGCGCAGTTTTGGGGTTTTTTTTCAAAATGACAGAGAAAGACATCTTATTATGTGGTTCAAGTGAGCTGATAGATATTTAAAACAATCTGAAATCATGGTAGTAAAAAATCTAAGTATGTTACAACTGAGGGCAATGGGTTACAAATAATTTGACATATGAAAAGGAACATTAAAAATCTGTATTTCAAAAGGCCTTTTCACTGCGGTCAGTGAATAGGAAGCAGAAAGATGAGAGAAGAAGAATAGAAAGACAGGTTTCAATTCAGACTGATTGAAAAATGTCACTGCTAAACTTGATTTGATATTATATGAACACTAGACCAATAAAAAAAAATACTTTCTCATACCAATTTATGATAGATGAGGTTAAGCGAAATATTTTTTTTCAGTTGTTTGTCTGCAGCACACCTAATAAGTCCTGTAAGCCGAATATGCTTTGAGCGAAAGCGGTCATATGAAAAGTTATTTGCATTTCAGTAACCTATTTTTCTTTACCAAATAAAAAGGCAGAAAATGCAGTAACCTTTGGATGATGTTTCCCTCTCAAACAGGTATTTGTGAGAATAGCAGTATTGGTTTATGGTGCCAATCAATACTGTACAAGAAAAGAAGAACCTCTGGCTTTTTTGTAATAAGTTTACCCTTTGAAAAATTCAGTGTTTGGTTTTTGCATGAATTGACTGTTTTGTGTTAATTATCTCCTAAGCTCCTGAGTCAGAGTGTTCATCTGACTTTGATTAAGTTTCTAAAGTCTCACTATTGCCCTTAATCCAGTTTTCTTTTTCTTCACTTCCTGTCCAGAGTCCCTCAGGCTACTCCTAAAGTAACATAAATGTGAATGAAGTGACTTTAATTGTTTGGAGGTAGATCCTGTGGGAGCAAAAAAGTCAATAAAATGATAGAAAAATGAAGAATTCTTCTGTTCAATGTTAATCTCCTCTCTCTTTCTTTTTCTTATTTTTTCCCCCCTTAGGCACAGACAAAAAAGCTCATCTGTGGTTGTATCTTAAATCATTTCTGTAATTCAGAATAGAAAAAAGTTTTATATAGCCTTGGTAATTCCTCAGACTCTCTGTGATAAATGTTTGACTAGATGAAGCTGCCATATTAAACCTGTTTACACTGTTCTGAAGCTATTTTAATAGAACGCTCAAAATGTTTTATCTACCTTGGCGGGGCAGAAGTGGAATCGTGAATCTGCTGGTGGTGACACACCTCCAAGCCAGTAATAGAGAAAGCCACAGAACTGAATGTGTTTATGAGAGGAGGGCAGTGTGTTTTAACCACCTTCACTGATTCATAACACAACCTTGCACACAATAATGTCCTGCCAAGGTTCCTATTTGTTCTTTCAGAATTAGTTTTTCTTGATTCACCTGCTTAAAGAAACTGGGATTCACTCAGCTGTCATCATCGCCATCTCAGCTGAGCAGAAGATCCCTCTTGCAAATCTCTTAACTATTTATCACTCTTTCAAGACATTTGCAAAACAGTTAACATATTCAAGCAGTCCAAAGTCAGTTCTTTGTTTCTGTGCAAATTTGTACATTTGTGTAAATGTATTTAGTTCCACATTATTTTGCTTAAACTGTTTCAGTACTGGCCTTTTTGGTAGAATGGTGCCTAAGCAGTTAGATTGTCCTATTTGATTAAAACAGTATGACTTTATATAATGCGGAAAAGTTGTTCCTAACTTAGTACAATATGTAGGTATAAAACCATCTCACTCAGACGGAAAGGTGAAAAAAGGTGCCCATCTGTGTTGTTCTCTACCAGCGTGAATCCAAAACAGATGAGACTGAGTATCGATAGTAGGTAGTAAGTAGTAGTAGCTCTGAAAAGCTGATAATCCCTAACCCTGTCACAGTGAAGACAATTTAACAATTTGCTGGCTAGATTTAGAGTTAAAAGCAACCATCAGAATGGAGAAGAAAGTGGATTTAATCTGAAAATGTTCTCACGCTCTCTTGCTCAGAATGGACAGATTTGTTTGAGATGATAGAAATGTGACAGTAGCTCAAGTAAACTATTGTTACAACCAAGTTTTGCAGAATACCATCTCTGAAAAGACAACGCATCAAAACTTGAAAGGGTACAGATCACTCTGGGTGTTACTCCTGTCAGCTCAAAGCAGGAAATTGAAGCTATAATCTGGTACAGCGCATCAAATGGTGACATTTATGTCACGATTTATGTCACCATTTGATGCACTGTTGTGGCACATTGCTCCTACATTGCTCGTTTTTAAAATAAAGTCAGTCAGTTTGATCAGGGTCACCAAAATTAGGGGAAAATAGATTGGAAAAATGTTGCCTGCTTCAGTAAATCTTAATTTTAGCTGCAACTCTCTGATGGTAAGGGTCAAGCCTGCCATTTCACAGCAGACAGACAATTAGAACCCCAGAGGTCCTTGGTCTAAGTGGTCTACATTCAAGTTCAAATTCCATCTTCCTCCAGCAAAATAATACAACATTTTACAGCAAAGTAAAACCCTAATTTGAAGATGTGTGAAGCTGTCTGATTTATTCATCTTCTGTATACACTGAAGAACTTTGTAACACCAAAAGCCATCAACTGACTTCTCATTTCACATTTCCCTATTCAGTGAAAACAATGGATCTGTGACTCAGCCACATCAGTCCTGCCTTGAGACGGTAAAACCAATTACTTTCTTCTCCATTCTGTCCGTGTCAAGAATCATATATTTTAGCATCTTGTGCAAAAATGCTGAAACGCCGAGTTGCTTTAAATCAATGCTAAAATACAGTTTGTTTAGAGTTGCCTTCGATTCATACTAACTGGAATGTCACTGTTGTCTGCATTCACACTTTTCACCACTGGTAGCGCACTTTAAATTCCCTTGTTGTTGAAATGTGCTACACAAATGTTGTTGCTTTGCCTTGCCTTATGTGTGTTTTTTTTTTTTTCTGTTTTTCCAATAAAATATCTCCTAGAATGTGAGAAGTAAAGGAACCGGGGGCCAGAACGGAGTTTCAAGCTTAGCAAATGTGATACAATATTCAGCTCATTTTCTGAAAGAATAAAGGAGGTATGCAGCTTTGGATGATGCAAGGTCTAAGCAGTGCAGATAGACTTGAGAGGCATTTCAGTTGTGTATGCAAACCAAATAAATGTCTTCTTTGATCATTTGCAATGTAGAGAGATTAAGTCAATGAATCCTGTTTAGATGAATAGAATAGATAAATAGACTAGGAATTTGTATTTTCAAGGTAGTCAGAGAGTACATGACTCAGTGCGGGGATCACTTGTCAAATGTAAGTGACCTGACACAGTGCAATGTAGAGCAGAAGGCTTTGCTTCAGTTTGCTGCTCTGACGCTCTCAGTGCTGAATCACTGGTGCTGAATGTTACTGAGCTACCAGAAAACTACTACATGTAGAGGTACAACCACCTTTTCTGCTCTGTGTGTTGTGATTCCCCTTTCAGCTGTCAGACATGTCTACTCCAGGTAGAATATGGCATGACTGCATCTAGTCTAGGTACAGCAAGTGTACGGTGAATTGCCCTTAAACACAATGCATCAGAAATGACCCCATCATGTAGAAAATTAAAATGATTTAGGATAAAAGTTTAGATTTTATGTATTATTTTAATCACATTAAAGTCAGAGGTGGATAGTTACTAGTTACATGTACTCAGTTACATTTTATTTACTAAAATATTCTAGATTTAGCATTGTTGTACTGTACTTTTTCCTTTTACTTGAGTAATATTTTCAATATTGTATCTCTACTACTATAATTAGACAACTATTTAGTCCTTGACTAGCTGTCAAATACTACTATTTAGCTTATAGCCATTATAGGATGATGACCTTTTTGATTTTATTAAATTCTAATTTTAAATTAGAGGAACTGAATCATTCCAAATATACAGTTCTGTGAGGAAGTTCTCCCATATAGATTTTTTTAAATCTCACTGACATGTTAGAGACCATCAATTCTTTTAATATCAGTGTGAGAGCAAGCATTTAGGCAACTCCAAATGGCTGCCACAGGAGATTCAAGAAATTCAGAAACATGCATGAAAGAATCAGAACGACACCCCAGATATGTTTTTGATGAGAGAATAACATAATAACTTGATACAAAGCTGAAAATAATATATTTCACATAATACTTACCTCTTATAATGTTTTAAGTGACGTGTGCATGCTGTTTAAATTAATGTACAACAAGACAAAGTCATAAATCTGTGTCATTCTATCTAACTCTCAAAAGGAACATTTAATAGACCTTCTGATTTTTCACCTTGTCAACTTCAGACTCACAAAGTGTTTATGTGTTAAATATTTTACCTGGAAATATTTATTTTAGTATATTTAATACTAACAATAATAGAATAACCACGCTTGCAATGTAGATAGGTATAATATTTCTTGGTTTTGTACAGCTGTTCAACCAGAGACAGAAATATACAAATAATCTTCTGCTAAACATAAATAATTCATGTGGGAGCAATGAAAAGACTCGAAGGGTCTGAGTTCAGATTTAACCTTTTTCTGGTGTAGGTGGAACAAAATTGGCAAACAAAGCGATTCACCTGTCATCCCTGTTGACTGTGGGGGAAGGATCATAATCTCATGATGAGGATTTGTTTCAGGATTGTTATGTACCCAAAATAAATTTAACAATAATCTACTGGGGACCAAAATCCATTAACACATTTGCCCTTCCCAATATTGAAAAGCACATTCTAATCTAATCAGGTATGTTTAATAGAAATTAGGCTTTTAACATAGAATAAAACAATCTGTACATATAAACTGGTCTGAATCAAGAGCAGATTCAGAATACCAGCATAGGTTCTTAGTAAAAATTAAAAATAAGCTATAAAACTTCATATGAAAAAAGTAGTGTTTGTAACTATGCATTATTACTACATAAGTTAATAGGTAGGTAGGGGAGACATAGATATCTGATGGAGATAAGATGTAGTTGGTTGTTTTTAAGAGGCAAAAAAACACTCTTTCAACTACAAGAAGGCAAGTCATATCGCACACACTGTATGATTCATGCTCTGCTCTTGGGTTAGCCCGACATTTGGAGTTTCTATCATAAACTTCTAAAGCACTGAATTATCAGACACACTGTCCAGGGAAAGCTGCAGTGATGGAAGTGGAGTGGGTCTGCATCATCAAAGCAGTAATCATTTTATCTGGCCACTTCAACCTCCGTTCACTTTTAGAGGCGGTATTAGGTCTTCATACAAACCAACTTTACCAAAGATCAAACTCTAAAAGGTATTGTTTATATTTGTCATAGTAGGATAAAAATAAAAAGTAATTTTGCAATTTGCAGCATATGATACACCATAGATGCTTATTTATTAAACCTTTCCTTAATTCTGTTTACTTAATTTTTCATCCAATAGTTGACAGGTTGACAGTCTATATAAAATTTCCACACACACAAAAAATACAATTTTAGCTTTAAAAAAGCATAAAAATTTGCCATAATCTGAAATTTATGGCATATTAAGAAAGACATTTTGTCTTAATTCATTTGAAAACTCATTCTTCTTGTTAGGTGATTTCCCCAGCAGTTATCTAACCACTGTTCAAAAAAATACATCTCAAAAATACAATCTTGATAAGTTGCTATTACAAAATTATAGGCACAATCTCCAATGTTCCAGTTGTCAGGAAGATCATAGAAAATAAAAACGGTTTCAATATCTTCTTAACAATGAACATCTGCTTTTACCTTTTTCATATATGTTTTCATCGTACATGTTTTCATGCTCATCACAGTACTGAGACTGAAATGTCAAAGTGATTGATGACAATCTACATCAGTGCAGATTGTGGAAGCGCCACAGTGCTGGTATTATTGCAATACAGAGAACTTTACAGAGAACTAAGTAAATGCCCTCCTTTCAATTTATCCTTCTCTTATCTACAATTATCTGTACACCATTCTACATCTCGTTGCTTGTATATTATTTCATCTGTTTGCCTCAGTGCTGTTTTTCTCTGAGTTTGAAGCTTTTTTTCGTTCTGCCAGAGAAGAAGGATAACATTCTGATCGTAGGAGGGCTGGCTGAGCCACGCTGTTCCTTTTCCATATTTATGACTGAGAGGTGCGCAAGGAATTGCTTCCACACCCCCTCCTACTTTATCTCCTCCTCTTCATCTCTCAAGTACAAATTCATCTGTCTGTTTTTCCTTAGTACCTTGTGATCAGTCAGTTTTTCTACGGTGATGAAGTGGACTTTATGACACTGAGCTATTTCCAGTTTTAACATCCTACGTCATTTTCTGTCATTTGAAATCTGTAAGCCTGTTTTATTATTTTTCCTCTATGCCATCATAGAGGAAGTACTGGTATTAGGTTAGTATTACTTCCCCTGATTGTGCTACTTGCTCATTATGGCTTTTTTACTGGCCACTATCAAAATTACATCACTTGTCTATGTTCATATTTACAATGTTTTAAGTATCCACTCCTTTGATGGTTCATAAGTGATTCACTCCACTGTCACCTCACTGAAACAGATTACCCTCACATAAGTCAACCTTTACTTGGTTGGTAGTTCCAAAGTGTAACAGTAGCTGGTTGACTTTAGCTTCTTCTTTTGCCCTTGGCCAATTCACAAATTCCACAGCAATAGACCAAAGACTTCTAAGGCTCCGACTTGAGTGGTGTAGCATATGTTTTAGGGTTGCCTATAATATGGCTCTGTGGGATGCATAGATGAAGAGTCTGTAAGGTAGATTTAAATATTTATTAGTCAATCCAAATAAAATTAAGCAAGTCCAAAATTTAGAGACCAGTCGCCGGGACAACGCCAATATAATACACCCCAAAATTAGAGTCTTTCTGCTTTTTGTAGGGTGCAGGTGGCTCACCCACAGTTTTCCATCATCGTTTTTGTACCGAAAAAACATCTTGAAACTGATCTTGATTGGAATCCATCTCCATAAATGGCTGCTTAAAGCTGTGGAATGTGTAGGACCCTCAAAGCACAAAGGTCTCAGCTTGGATGTTTTCCTGAAACGTACAGATATTTCCTGTTTTCAGATGCTACAATGGCTTTATGGTAAGTGATGGTCAGGTAGTTTACATAAGGGTTGCCGGTCTTGATCACTCAGGAATTGGTAACAACTCGTTGGCACCAAAGCCACTTCAGAGCCAATGAAATTAGACAAAAAGTATTTTCTCGAAGAAAATAAATATACTCCTACATTTATAAATACATGCTGTCTAAGCATATAAACAGCATCCACCCCTGTTCATGAAAGGGGCATCTGTCAACTGTTGGTAATAGTGTTTCATGTTGCTTGAAAACATCTTCTATGCCTTTGTTGACTGTTTTAAAAGACAGTCGAGCATTCCACTTACTCCCTGTAAAACACTGATTAACTCACAATACTGCCACTTATTCACATTGGTGCTTATTCTAGATGTGGCAGTTTCTTCCTTAATGGCTAATGCATTTTATTTGATATTAATAAACACACAATTGAGGATTACTGTAAGAAAACACACTCTAGAACTCTAGATTTAGTCACCCATCAGACTGCTTTGTGTAGACAAACTGCCGCTGTTAGTGAAAACAAAAAGCTACAAATGTTGCTGTTTCAGCACTTTTGCTTTGAGTTCTTTTTCAGTGTTTTATATAACCAGAGATATTCTGAAGCTTTCACCCTCTCTGAGCAATCTGTCTGAAGAGAGCTAGGGAAGTGATGCATCTTAAAGGGACATTTTCTATCTGAGCTATAAGTCACTTATGGACCAGCAGAAACGACTGTGAGCAAAGCAACTACCAGTCCATGTCATTTTAGGGGTTATTTGTTTGGCGGTTTAAAACACAACTCATAAGGGCTTCCTAAAAGTAACTGTGGAGACTAGTAGATGGTGCTGTACATCGTAGAGCTACTGTTAATATAAGTCTGAATCTATTCATATCCTGGGAAAATTAAGGTTTTAAGCAATCTTTTCATTTGAACAACTTGTTTTGACTGACTGGAAGTAATATTAATATTTGCCTATAGTGCCATTCTGAGTGCAATATACTGGTTCATGTTTACTGTTGAGTTGCATATTTTATTTTTTTCATTTGAATTTTCACAGAGCTGTATTCAAATAAAATGACAATAGATTAATCTAATAAAGAAATCCATCCGACTGTTCGTCCATTCAATGGAGAATCTTTTGATGAAGCAAAATATTAGGGTGATGTCAAGGGGCCCTTCCAAACTCAAAGATTTGTATTTCATTGCCAAACATGATTCCTAAAAATACCAGAGTAAACATGCAAAAAGTATGAATGTGAATGTGCAATATCAATATTGAGGCTATTTTTCCTCATTAAGTAAATTTTATGCATTTATTTTTTTCATAAAAATTAATTGAACACTTTCTGTCCAGATAATCTCAGCTTTCAATTATGTTTATGCACAAATTTTTCAAAAAAGTGTTTTACATTTGTTTTAAATACATTTGTACAAACTTGAACTGCAAAGAATGAATGTAGATAGGAAAACATACGTATTCAGTGTCTTGTACTCATTTATCTCACTAAACATTGTAATTTGTAACTTATTTTAGAGTGAACGGTTATAACCAAAACATGACAAAGCTATTTGACCATCTTGTTCATAAACAATGGTGTCAGGTATTTGAATTCTGATGACAGACATTTTAATTTACATTAATACTTGTTTTGAGGAATTAACTATTCATTTTGAGCAAACAATATGCTTTCGTAGGTCATACACAAGGTTTTTCAGATTTTGTTAATTGCTTTAAAAAATCCACTATCTTTAGTGGATTCTTTTACTAATGTGAGAAAAGCACTAAAGAAACTGAGAAAAACTGTAATTAAATTAATGCTCCAGGTGGCAGCATGTTGGAGTAGGTCTGTTATATTTATTCTGATTTATTCTTTTAAAAAATATTTTATTCCTCCTTTTGCTATTTCAGTCATGCTTTTTTGGAAGATTATTCCCTCAGGTTTTGGAAGCTGTGCAGCTGGAATAATTTTCGCAGCTACTGTTTTACTTCTGGTCAGTTCTTATAATGTGGAACCATGGCAACAGGGTTTTTTTTTTCTTTGTTTTTCAACAAGAAGCAGCAGATTCTTATCTCAAAAGCTCAAGTCTTGCTCCAACTACAACCTCAAATTCCAAACAACTCGAAAAGAAGGGCACCATGGAGTTGGAATTGACTATGGCATCATACACCTCCTTCATCAAACCCTCTCCAGTAGACACAGGTGGAGGCTTCGACAACCACCCAGATCAATACCTGACAAACAAACCGCAGTTTGTGACACCAAGGTTTTGTGTCTAACCAGGTGGTCAACAGCACAGGAGAACCACAGGAGACTGCACTCTTAACATTTTTTTTGCCTTTGTACACCTTAGATTTCCAGCACCACACAGATTCCTATCATTTATAGATATGCTCGGATGAGCTGCTGTCATCGAGTATTTTAGACATTGGCAAGAGGCCAAGTACAAAGTTGGTGGAACGCTTTGTGGCTTGGTTTGGAAATAAGCACCTTATCTGCAGTAGAGAGATAAGATTAAAATAATTTCCTAAACAAAGCAAAGGATTAGAAATTTCAAAGAAAACAAGAATAGGTCGAACATTTCCAGTATCTGAGAAAAAGTGAATGTGGTGGACGAGTGTTCACCATCTCTAGATTGGAGACACAACAGTGAATCAGCAATGAGTCGTTCTGGCAACCTCTGATGTGATCAGCTGGAAAGAAAAGTTCTGACATCATTGGTCCAATAACTTAGATTGGACCTTAAGTAATTGGAATGCCTACATTCTAAGCAATAATTAAATATTAATGCTAAAATTTAATTATAAATCTAAGTGAAATCTATACTAATTCAAGTAGAACAATAAGAACAGTATAGCTGTTATTACCTATAAAATTGTTGACAAAAATATCACTGAGGTTGTAAATCAGTTTACATTGAAATAAGCTGTATGTGCACAGTTTTTGTGCCAAAAATAAATATGTTTTAAAAGGTTTAAAGCTGACATGTAACTTGAGACAGCAACCTTTATTTCAGATGTTTTAGTTCTTGAAATTATGTTAATGAAAAAATACTTTATTCAAGCCATACTCCAATATATTCATATTTAGCCAATTCCGAGATGGGTTATTGCATTTAGGCTTTGAATAATGTGTTATTCAAGGAAACAGTTTTCAATCTAGGATTCCAAACGTGGCTTTCTGT
The DNA here is from genome assembly GCA_903066815.1 of Brachyrhaphis roseni. Lineage (NCBI taxonomy): Eukaryota > Metazoa > Chordata > Actinopteri > Cyprinodontiformes > Poeciliidae > Brachyrhaphis > Brachyrhaphis roseni. The sequence goes on from CAEFZY010067303.1 coordinate 62,399, forward strand.
CCCACTGGCTGCACATCAACTAATCAAACTGGATAATAAGAAAACATAATAACATAAACTTAATCAAAGTTGGCACATAAGCCAGAACAAGAAGATAGCATATAAATTATGGCATAAAACAATTACAGCTGAACATTTCTACATCACACATCATCCTGCCAGCTGCAGCATTTTAGTTAAGAAATATCATTATGCAGATGTACATTATGCAGACAAAGAGAGAAACTGGAAACTGGTGGTTACAGTAAAAAAAAACAATAGTGATAAGAGGAAAAAATCAGCTATAGGCTGTTGATTAAAAAAAAGTAATGGAAAGATAGTTTGACATAACTGAACCATTGGTCAGAGAAGTTAGAAATAATAAAAGATGTAAACTCTGCTACTCCACCTGTTGTGTTATCTTGAATTTAAAATAGACTGCAGTCAATCGATAAGAGATACAGAGAAGAAGGTACAAAGGACTTGTATTTACAATAAAGCTCAAAACTATTCTTACCTTTGGCAGATTTTGATGTTACTTAGTCTTAAAGGTTGGAAGTTGTCAAAATATTAATGTCACCTCCAGTCAGAAGCAGTATGTTGGGCAAATTAAAAGATGGCTTTGAACCTCAATTTGCAATGGATGTAGTTAAGTTTTGAGCACAATTACTTGTAATTTTAAAGTGTTTGAGTTTCTTTGTAATAGTGGGTTTTTTTTTCTGAAGTTTAAATTTGGAATTTTCTTTACTTTCTTGAGTCTCCAAAGTATATCTGTGATGTTTTACCACAGTAGAACTGCAGCCATACAGACATCAGTCAGAAAATGTTCCAGGTATGAAACAGAATACAAAGATAGTGGAGGCTGAGAAGGGATGGGCGTCACGGTTGATGTGCTTCCATAGCCAAATGATCTCTGGTGTAATTTATATGTAATTATGTGTTTCCTCACAATGTTCCAAAAACCTATAACACATGTAAAGAATATGCAACATGCTGCGAATAATATTCCATCTGGACTCCTTAAAAACAGTCAAGTATATTGACTGTTGACATGCTTACTTTATACAGTTAATTTGCTATTTCAGACAGTATTGGTGTTTGTTCCTGTGGCAGACTCGGTTTCCATAATTATGCTCTGCATGTCAGAAGACAAAGCCCCAGGAAAATAATACTGGTAGATTTCAAAGACTTCCTTAACCTTTAACAGTCTCTCACTCTGGGTCAGTAGGATTTACAATCATTGGGAAGACTTCTACAGGTAGAACCACAGCTTTGAGAGGCTTGTCAAGCAAAATCTATTTCAGAAGAGCCCTCACACACAGACAAATATTAGACATGGGCATTCCCCTTGTCAAACCTGAACCAGAGATCAGGTCGAAGGAGTCTTTCCTGGGATAAAGAGGAAAGGAACAGGACTACTACGAAGGGTCTGGAGGAAAAGTGGACAGACACAGAATCCATGTTTCTTGTAATCCAGTGTCAAGTTCCCATAATCGGTGGTGGTTTGCAGCATCATGTCATCTGCTGGCGTTGGTTCACAGTGTTTTCTGAAGTCCACAGTCAATGCAGTTGTCTACCAGGAAATTCTAGAGCACTTCCTGCTTCCATCTGTTGACAAGCTGTGTGGAGATACTGATTTTACTTTCCAGCAGAACGTGGCACCTGCCCACAACTGCCAATAAGCCACTTCAATGACCATGGTGATTCTGGTCTTAACTGGCCAGCAAACTAACCTGACCTTAAACCCCATAGAAAATCTATGGTCCATCGTAAGGAGGAAGATGAGACTACAGACCCAACAAGGCAGATGACCTGAAGGTAGTTATCAATATGGGCTTCCATTACTCCTGCTCAGTGCCACATACACGCATCGTGCGTGCAGACTGAAAGATCCAGACACTACTTCAGCTGACCTTATGTGATCCTTGAGGTTGTCATGACAGCACATCCCTTGCTCCCACAACAACTGCACACTATTCCATTACTGAGCAACATCACTTATTTATGATTTCTTCAGTTTGCTGACGCCGTGTTTGTGAAAGTGTGTATGTGAGTAAGTTTTAGTTTTCTATGTGGAAGTACAGTACCTGTGTGAGCATGTCTGGCTCAGATGTGTAGGGCAGTGCACCTGCATAGAGAGGCTCACAGAAAGCAGGATGAATTTCTTGTCTTAGTCTACCTCTGTTCTGATACATATTGATGAAAAAGTAAATTGGTCTCATTTTTGTGGGATGCAGAAAGATGGCCTGTTAGAAACGAGGCTGTTTAGTATCTAAATCCCATAATTCACAGTCCTTCTTCACACTACTTCATATCTGTCCTGCTACATATATCTTTTAGACTTGATATGAACTCCAGTTAGTCCACACTCCAGCAGCAGGACTCCTAACAAAGACAAATTGAAGACAACACATTTCCCCTGTCCTGGCCTCCCTTCACTGGTTCTTTGTATCTTATAGGATGCAGTTTAAAATATCGTTCTTGATGTTCAGGTCACTTCATTCCCCAGTTCCTGAATATATTCTGAACCTACTGGAGTCTTACTGTTCCTCTCTGACTTTGAGATCATCTGACTAGAGGTTGTTAGTGAGATTACGGACTCATTTAAAACTCCGGAGCTCTTTCCTGCTGCCCCTGCACTGCATGAACTCCACTAATTCTTTTAAGAAGCAGTGAAAACTACTTTTATACAGACAGGATTTTAACTAGGCTCCTAGATTTGTTTTGAAATATGTTCTTGTTTTTATGTTTGTATCATTATGAAACAGTTTGACATTATGATATCTATGATAATGTCAAATATTATAGGGGCTTTATTAGTAAATTTTACTTACTACCTACTTACATGCTGCCACAAATCATACTTGTCAAGTTTTGGATTTGAAAATGACAGAAATTTTCTGGTGCGAGCCATCCCACCTACCACAACCGAGCTCTAGGATCGCTTACATTTCAGACAGGTGTACAAGAAATTTAAAACGACCATTTGTCAACCACTTATAAACTACAATTAAGTGATCAGGATCTGATAGGCCTACCTCTGTTGACTTCGAAATAATGCGGACATTCCTATGCTAATAGAGCATAAATGAAAACAAAACAGAAATTGAACCACAATTACTTATTTTGCATATTTTCACTTTATATACACATTGATTGTCCGTAAGTTAAACTTTTACATTTTAATTTCAATAGACATTGTGGACATTCATACAGTGTAATAAACTCTAAATGAAAGCACAAAAAACTGAAGCGCATGTATTTATTATAATTAAATGCTAACTGCTGCATGTCAACAATATCTCATGTCTGCAACATTAGTGCTTCACTCGGTTTTTCATACTGATTTTCAGCATTTCCTACATTGCATAGGCATCTCTCTGAAACTTGTAGTGACCCTCAGACCCTCATTGTAGAATCTGGTCAGGATGACAAATTCTTTGTTTTTGTGTTTGATTCGCCACACTTCAGTGAAAATGGCTCAGATCAGCATGTTTTAGTCAACTTGTTTTCTAGCTGTGCTGCTATGTCACCTGTTGAGTGGGAACCCAATACTTAACATTAGCTAACAATTAGCCTATAATATCCTTGGACATTATCTAATATGCATACACAATACTCATAGTTAATTTTATTCAACTTACCTTTTACCCTTATTAAAATCCTCACACAAGGTGAAAGCAATATTGTTTTTGGCACACAGAACTGATATTTCAATCTGCATTTATAACCTCATCTGCCTCTGTGGTATTTCTAATTGTTCCTTCCCCTTTGAAAGACACTAAATTACAGTTACAAATCTTTCAGAATGCATGACTGTCTCATTCTGCTCCTCTTAATGAAAGTAAATTCGCTGCCAAATTTTTTCAAAAATATTACATGACGTCTTTTTTTTTGGCAGGAATGCCTTCTCTTTCATCACATCCATCTTTCTTTTGCTGGGTTTGCTCCTGTTCTCAGCACTAACCTTACAACAAGTGGGAGTTCTCATGAGGCGAGTGACAGAGTTCAGTTTGAAGACTCAGAGGAATGTTTTTATTGTTGTATCATAATGCCAGAGATTTACTGGAAAAAACTGATACAAACGATTATGGGAAAAAATGGTAAAACACGGTAGTTTCCCAGCCAAAACAGGGAATTTGATAGCTGTTTTGGATTTGGAAAGAAACTGGCATTAGCAGTGACACCTAGAGGCCCACTATAGAAATGGTGCTACATTGACACTGTAATGTTGCCTGATACCATGCTATGCCATGCATATTCTCCCTCTGCGCTGATGAAGATTTACTGACCTCGGCATGTCAAGTGCTTAATGTGACAGATATAGTAGCAGACATGATATCTTTTCTGAACAACCAGGCTAATATTTATTTGACCAATTACAATAAAATTGTCTAGATTGCAGATTGTGGCTTCATGTGTAGTTAAACACATATTCTGTGTAACAGATACAACATCCGTGGACCATAACTCAGCAATGCAGTAAAACAGTTTTGGGCGATCAAAAATAAACTATAGCAATGAAATTCACTTACCTGTACAGAGTTCTGATATTCACTGATATCACCAAAACAATCTTCAGATGTGTCCTTTGATGGACTGGAACTCATGCAGACTCAAGTCTCTCAGGTCACCTCTGTAGGTGGTTTAGAGAAACTGTCTTTGATGCTTCCTTAGCACGTTCACATTTGTGGGTGCATGTTTGGACCAGGCGTGTTTGAGGGCATTGATTGTGTAAAGAGCACTGAATGTTTCTTCTCAGAAGGTGAGGTGATCGTTAAATACGCAAAAATAGAAAGAAGAGACCAAACTTCCTCTGTCCGGATGCAGCATGCTGAAAATTCTTCATCTTCCTAATGAGGTTAGAGTTAGCAGAGGTTAGAGATTTTAGAGCTATACATTACAGAGTATACTCATATATCTTCATGTGACTCATTTGTCTATGTGGAATATTGTATGGTGTGTGTGTGTGTGTTTGTGTGAATATGCCTGTGCATTCTTTGTCCAAGATCCTTTGGGGCATGCTGTGTGTGTTGGCTCTCTGTCACTATCCGAGGCGCCTGTAGTTTGAAGGGAAGAATCTGGTTTCAGCACTTGGACACAGATTAAAATGTGCTCAAAAAGATCCAGTGAACAGACGCTGAGAAGGGTTATCTGTGATCATAGCTTGAAGTTAGAATACACATGCATTCACACAAAGACCAGCACACAGCCCTTGGCAAAAATATTAAATCAATACACTTGGAGAATGTTCAATCAGTTGGTTTGCTATTTGGAAAAAACTGAAAATCACAGAAATAACATTCTGCCTTTGCAAAAATGTATCTGAGGAAATGCAATGACATTGTTCTAATTGAAGACATATTTTCACTGATCAGGTAATAGAAAAAAAGTGATGGAATCCTTAAATCAGGCAAAAACAAAAGTGGAATCAGAAACCAAAAAAGCAAAAACAGAGTGCTTCATTGGATATTCTCCAGTTTTCTTGGTTGCTGCAATTATTTGGGGAATGAACTTTAAATTGATAGAATTACAAAAGTGTGTAAAGTAACAAGTTCAGCCCTACATTCACTGTGGAGGTATATGCTGTGCTGCTTGAACAGAAAAATAGACCTCAGATTATCAATAACTGTAAACATCTTTACATATTTCATTGCATGGCATCAAGTAAATCTCAGTATCATCTATTTTGCTAGTGCAATTCTTGCAGTTATTCACCACCTATGACTGCTTGTCTTTAGCCCACTCAATCTGTTTTTTTCTTTAGGTCAGATATTCTTTCTTCTGTGTATCCCGGTTGATTTCTTTTACTCCCCAATGTGGACTCCTATTTCTGCCCATTTGTCTTTCTTTTCTTGTGTTGTGCATTTTCTATTTTTAAGACCGATTGCTTTGAGTTTTATGTCCTGATGCTTTGATGTCTTCCTCGCTGCCCCTGAATGTTTTCCTTTTGCAACTTTTTCTATTTTGATTGGACTTGCTCCAGATTATGGACTGGGAACAACCAACATCTTTGGCTGTTCTGTATTGATTTACCTTTTTCCCTTCTTGTAATAGACAGTTGTCCTCATTGTGGCCACGTTTCTACTGAATCTGTAAACTGCAGCAGATCCCTAGCATCAGTAGTTTCAGTATTAAGATCTACCAAATTTAACTATCCTTGACATAAAGAAGTGTGCCATTGCAAAATTGGGCTTAGTTTTGTGTCTTTTTGGCTAATTATTTTTGCTACAAAGCAAAATTAGCAACTGAATGAACACCAAGAGTCATGATTAAATTTTTTTGGCCAGGGTTGCACTCTGTTGCTGTGTTTCACTTAGCTACTTCCATTAATTTCATGTCACTAATCTTTCAAAGCGCTGATCAGCTTTGATATTAACTGAATTGTTGTGCCCTTATTTGTAAGCTGCTTTGGATGAAAAATTTCAACATAGCAAATGTCAACATGATATGCTAGTGTAAACTGAAACACGGCATCATAGATGCATTCATACATTTACAAACTCTGTATGTTTCCATCTGTGAGAGATTAGCTCAATCCAGTCATGGCTTCTGTGTTTGATTCATGTGTAAAATGAAACACAGTAAGATCAGAGTAACAAAATGTATTGTAGGATTGTGTTGTGTTATTTTACTAGAGAGTTAACATTATTTCATATTCTGTGCTGTTTCAGGAAACTGCCAAACTCATTTGCCTGAATTTGGTGTAATTTACATCTGTGCCCATTTCAGACTGAAAATGTAGCAAAGTTTTTAAAAGTTTCAAAACCATAAAATGTTTCTCATCATCATAAAGAGTTATTAAGCTGCCAAAGAAAATGCTAGTGGAGTGGTGCAGTGCTCCCCCTCCATAAGCTTATGGTCTTTTTATGACTTTATCATTTTGAGTTTTTATTATGTAAAACACTTTTAACTGCCTTTTTGTTGAAATGTGCTGTACAAATAAACTTGATTAATTGATTGATTGATAGTGCACAGCCAGTCAGCAGACTTAAAGGAAATTGCTTCATATAATTTGTGCTTGCAACAAGGACAAATTAAGTTATTTAGAAATATTTCTGGTTGCCAAAATCCCAAACAGTATTGGTGTAGAAATGAATGAATCCCCACCATGCTTGTAAATAGCACTGTTCAAAACTGTAGTTGGAAAATTGGCTTTTAGGCTGACAACCTGAGCAGAAACCAGCTAATGTCTTAGGGCTCCTAAGACATTGCAAATCCATGTAATGTTATGAATGCAAAAATTCAGGTAAAGTTATCCATAGATGTTTGTTCTTTGGTTTCTATCTGGATAATTTCTTTGGTTGTTTTTCTAGATCTTTCCATTTTTGTTTATCTGATGTGTTAGTTCACTTTTCCCTCATGTTTTTATCTTTTGAATTTATTTCCTCTGACATGTGTGCTGTTTGTTAGTTTTTTCATAGTTTTTTCTTACGGCTTCCTTGTGTCTCTGCTTTCTCCCATCCTTCTTCTTCTTCTTTTGTTTTTTATTGGCGGATGGCAACCAACTTCAGGTGCATTTCCTCCCATCCTTAGTTACCAGCTGGTTTGCATGTCTTTCTTTCTCCCTTCTCTCTTCCCCAGCTGCCTCTACTTACCTCCGATTGGTCCCTCTCCTCTCCCTCAGTGTATTTAAGCTCTCCAGTTTACATTGTTCCCCACTGACTCCTCCGTTATTGTCTGTGTTGTTCCTGGCCACTGTCCGTTTCCTTCTCCCCTGCTGTGTTGCTGCCTTTGTCCTATAACATTTTCTGTTATCGATTATATCTATACTAGCCTGCTTATTGGTCCAGCCATCATAATGCAAAACACAGCAGTTGAAGTTTATGTCGGAACATATTATAATGGTACACCCACAGAAGTATTTTTTCAATAAGTATAAGCTGTGGCTCTCAAATCCTTTCGCACCCCTGTTAGAATATCTGTTCATTATTGTTAAAAGGGTGATGCCATATTGTATTATTCTTTGTTTAGTTTCCAAACTTATTTTTGCATTTTGTTCTTTGTGCATTTGAACTTAGTTCTCTTACGTCTTGTACTTGAGCTTTTTCACTTGGCTTGTAGTTTCATTGTGTCTGGGTCAGCTTCCTTGATGTTAATTATTCAACTTCTCTCAGTCTGCATGTCTGCTCTCTTCCACAGCTGTTCATTTCCCTGAATTAACTCACTTGCATTCTGTATCATTCTCCATCCTTCCCTTATTGTATGGACTCGCTGTTTTTTATTGTTCTTCACTGATTCTTCCCGTCACTCTGTCCGTACTGCATGTCCCGTTCTCCTTGTGCCAAGTTTATTATTTTCATTATTAAATCTTCACAATGGTCTGCTTCAGCTCTTGTCTGCATTTTGGTCCAGTTTTTTTATTCACATAACATAAGATATGGATAGACGAATGTCATAATCCACTAAGAGTAGTATGACTTCAGTGTTTTTTACATAAGTCGAAGTAAAGAAGCAGTGATCCAAAACAATCTATCAAGTAAGAATAAAATAGGAGTTGGTAAAAAGCCACATGTGATTGGTCAAATAATATCATGACAAAACTACCAATTCAGGCAGAATTATTTTCTTTTTCTATTTAGAAGACAAATACAACCTTTTGTACCCATGTGCATCATCTGACAATATCAAGACCAGAACTATCAACTACTTCACTGAATTTGCTATTAAGTTATTTTGTTTTGGAATCAGAAAGTGTGTTTATGCACCTTTATGTTGTTTTTTGTAGGCTAACCTGTAAATATGTATATCTTGATTTCTACAGTCTGGCACAAAATCTTAAGAAGGCAGTTAAAAACAACATAAGGTCTTACAAAGCTGAACTTTTGAAAGATGTAAAGTCTCTGAGGTGCTGATCTTTTTGAATTGCACAAGTGCAACGATTTCTTTCCTCAGCTAGTCCAGCAAACAGCTTGTAGTAAAGATCTTTTCTGCTATCTCTGTAAAGCAAAGTCCTTTTTGTGTGTTTGGGATTGTTGTTGGTGGGTGTTCGAGCAGTTGCCTTCAGGCCATGTCTGAATGCACAACGCTGCAGGTGAGGTTGCTGATTTTGATTTTGTTCACTTTGCCAAGCTTGCTCTTCATACAGCAGGTTTCCACAACACCATGTGGAAATGAACATGCTGTCAATACATCAGTCTTATATCTTTTTCAAGTTCAGATTATTTCAATTGTAGTTTTGTATCTTCCCTACTCCATATTTGTTTTTTAAAGCACAGCCAAAGAAGTCATTAAGGCATTTTTAAAAGGAAATTTGACTTAAAAAAATAGAGGTTAAATAAGTTTGTAAAAAAAAATGCAACCAGATGTAAAATATTGTCAGCTGGAAAGAGGAGTTGTCTAACAAATAAAAAAATAGAGATAAACTTATCTTTTTTATTAAATCATTAGAAAGTATATAAAAGTCACTAACACTGAAAAGCTGAATGTGCCCTAACAATCACAGTTAGAAATGCATTCAGCTCTACACAGATAAAACCCTTTGTGATCTCTACAACTGTAAGAAGTCCAGAGATCTTTGTTTCTTCTCCTTCTGTCCAACGGTTCAACCAGGAAGAGATTACAGGTCCAGAGTTCCTCCAATCTGGCATGTTGAAACTTTCTCATGTCACCACATGTATTAACTTCTCTAAAAAATTATTTTATGTAAATCTAAATGTGAAAGGAAGCAAAATGTAAGGCTTGTGAAGATTATTTATTTCTCATTATAGTTAATGAGAAAAGTATTGGGATGTAACAGCATACATTTTGACAGATACTTTTGCTGAGACATCACTGCCTCGTTTTTTTAATTTATTTTTACTTTTGTTGTTTATGAATTCTTTTTAAGTTATTCCTATTGATCATCTGACCTCTTGAGGATGACAGACATGTATTAACATAAATCTACACATAAATATATATTGAACTTACTTCCTGTTGAAGTGACTCCCAGCATTTTTACACGTAGCTCTTTTGCAATAGTGTTTATTAGGTGCTACTTTCTGTTCTCTGCTGATCAAGATTGCAACAATATTCAGTAATGTTTTAATGGTGGATCAACAGGCTGATGCTATGCTGAGAGTGGACTGTCAGACAGATTGTATTAGTTCTGCAGAAGATTTATTGTAATGGCTGAGGTAAAATCTAGCTTTTCTTAGAGAAATATGTAGCATTTATGTGACCAGAAGACTGATGCTGGCCGGCTTTGTCTCTGCCATTGGCAGACAACGACAGCAGGAAAAAGTTTGTCTTTATAAGGGTAAGTGGAGCTTTCAGCAATGAATACCTTACCTTAAAATTATAAAACAACCTAGCAGAGATGTTGTCACAACATGGAGGACTTAATGGATACCGTTACCTTGTGGTTCTGTAAACACATTGCAGTTATTTAGGAGCAAATTCAGTAATATTTAAAGTATTGATGCTGCATTTTTAGTTAATGTAATACTTACAGAGATAGTTGGATTAAAAAATAAACACCAACCTTTAATTACTATTTAAAAAATAAGGAAGGTTGTTATTACACCACGAATCATTTGACATGCCTGTGTTGGGACTTCACTTGGCTCACATTTCTGTTCTATGAGAAGTGAAACGTGAAATGACCGGACACTTGTGGCAAAATACAACCTCTGCATCAGACCATGAGCTGCCGCCGGAGTTTTAAAACAACACTGTCCGTTTTAAATTTCTTTCACTCTTTTCTTCTTTGACATTTGAATTTTTCTTCTTCAGCATTTTTCCAAATCTTTTTGAAGATGTAGATGTATATGCGACAAGGAATCACAATAAAGCCAAATGATGATTATTTAAATATAATTTATATAATATGTAACAGCTGCTAATGAAAAAAATGTGTGTGATTAATGGTGGATAAGGAAATAAAAGAAAAATGCAAAACAGGTCAATTCATACTTGAAATATTCTACACTCGAATCAGTTCCATAGCAAAGAAATTCTTATGCTACTTACAGGGTTTGCTATGTGACACTTTTTGCAAAAGGTCCTGCTTAAGAGCAGCATATAAAAATGTACAACAAAAGCCGTTGGAACTGAAATGTTTTGTGTTCAAAGAAACCAGAGGCTGGGTTGGGTGGGAGAGGGGTATTTCAAAATTTTAGGGAGATTAGTAACATGCTGAAAGCCTTGAACAAGAAGAAACCCTGCTGGGATGTTATCTTTTCTTCCATCCATCTATCCATCCATGAAAACTAAAGAAGTGTTCTGCTATGCTCCACTGGACTAAGGGACTAAAATTTAGCTGCTGACACCCCCTGGTTCAAGCTGTCATCACACTTCAGGGCCAAATTGTTGTGACAAAAAGATACTGACAAACAAAGTACTCCCCCTGAGTTGCTTCTGTGATGGCCTGCAACACTTCAGAAATTAAGAAATTCAGCACATGAAATGAAAAAGTAAAAGAGACTTTGACAGCAAAAAAACCAAAGAAACATTTATATAATCTTTATCTGTAATATGTTTCATAGGGAGCTGAATAATTGCTTTTGTCAAAAAAGTGTTTCTCTTGCTGAAAATCAATTTGTTTTCGGCCAGTTTAAATAGACATGAACACATAAAGTGTTTTAATCTTGACAGACCTTCAGTTTCCCAAACACATGGAATTCTGGAAAAAGAAAAGGCTTAAATGACTTGTGAATGTAGAAAGAATTCCTCAAGACATACGGGTTTTGCAAAGGGTTTTATTTGCATTTTGTCACGTTTCAACAGACTTCAGTGTATTATGTATTATTGGGATGTTATTTGATAGACCAACACAAAGAAGGGTAAAATAGAACAAACATATCTGACAGAAAAGAGTGTGGTTCTCTGCTGGAGCTTCAAGAGTTTTCTCTCTCACACCTAGTCATTAGATAAGAAAATGTCAAACCCTTGCAGAGATTTTTACATGATTATTTAATATTTTTCTTTTGCTGAATTCTGCACTGTATGTTCCTCCTCCTGAACTTAGCATTAAATTTTGACCCAAATGAACATACAGAAGAAGTAGTAGACTTATGTTGACACTTTTTTAAAACATCTTTTTGATTCTTTGGCAGTAGATGGGAGCTTGTGTGCTTGTCTTAAGATACTTTTTGGAGTTTTTCAAGATGGTTTTGACATAAAGTTTGCAGAGAGAATACCCCTTGATGCTTAGGTTTGAGCCCCTAAAATATATCTAGCTCAGTAACAACTGTCACTACCTGTGACAGGCTGAAAACTACTCAGCTTGGTTGAGTTAGCAGATAAACCTGGGTAAGATGTTCAGATGAAGGCAGTGATAAAGTCTTCTGGATACCTTGTTAAAGAGTAAGACTTATCACACCTGACCCCTTAGACCTGGAGTATTAACTCCTAACTGAACGAGCTTTCAGATTTATTTTTTATAAAGTGGAAGGCAAATGGTACATGCTTTTACTTTTTACACATAAATATCTGTATTCAACCTCCATGAATCAAAACGTTTTAGAATTATCTTTCCCATCTATTACAAAATTTGTTAGATTTATCTCTACCAGTTTTGCCTGAGAAGTTTTTGTCAATCATTGTGTTTCTTTTATAAAATTGTTCAAGATGAATCAGACTGGTTGAGGAGCGCCTGTAAACATCAGTGTTAAAGTCTTTATGTCTGGACTTTGACTGGAACATTCTAACACAATAGAAGATGAAGCGTCACCCAGGTCTTGAGTCTTTTGCTGCTCCTAACAGGTTTTCTTCCATAACTGGCCTGTATTTATCTTCATCCATCTTCCCATCAGCTCTGACCAACTTCTCGCTGTTCAAGAGCAAACGTCCCCACATCATGAAGCTGCCACAGCCATATTTCACAGTGGAGTTGCTGTGTTGAGGATGATTTGCTTCAGTAGTTTTTCTGCATTCAAGGTGCATTACCTGCAAGCGACAAAGTTCAGTCTTTGTCTTAACAAATTAACATTTTTTATGAAGCAGGATTACAAAAAAACAACGTTGTGGTTCTTGCTTCTCTTCCATAATGGCCATATCATGTTGTGCTACCATTAGCTTCTTGCCTGATTCTCTGATCAATTGTCTGGGTAAATCTGCAGTTGTGCATTGGTTTTTCCATTTTCAGATGATGGATTAGCCAGAGCTCTATGAGATGTTCAAAGCTTGAGACAATGTTACAAAATCTAACCTTGCCTTCAATCTCTCTAAAACTTTCTCCTTGAAATGTTTTCTATGATCATTGTTCTTCTCTGAGCAGCTGTATATGTACTGAGATTATATTACACCTACAAAGACTGTGTTTATCATTAATAATTAGGCCACTTACATTATTTATTTTATTTTTTTTTTCATTTAGTAAACATCCACAACCTTGTAAAGACATCCCTAAGAAAACTTGGAACTATTATTAGTCCTCAAGGGTCTTCAACAAAGTATTAAGCCAC